>JAIZAY010000308.1:0-61040 GCA_029531755.1 Holothuria leucospilota | reverse complement strand
CCCCTGTAGCTGTTCCTGTCGCACTTGGCTCGGGCTGCTATGCTGAGATTTCTACACGAAATGCAAACAGCCGTTTCAAAGGGCAGAACATTTCCATCCTCTAGAAAATTCTTTTCGGTTCCTGAGAATCTAATGATTCATTTTACGCTATTTTGACAAATCTATGCAATCTCCATCTGTCCTCTTGAGACCATATTGTGGCTCTTTGAACCAGGAGAGTGGCAGCTGGCATGTCAAAAAGTACGTGCGGCACAACATCTGAAACGCACTCAGGAGCGTAGCGAAGGTGTTATCTTTGGGGGGTGGGGGGGGGGGGTGGAGATTATGTTTTGCCGACGGATCTGGTAATGCGTAGTGCGAAAACGAGCTTTAGAGGGTGGGGTCCAGGGCCCCGCCTTAGGACTCCTGGTGGGGTCCAGCGGGCGCAGCCCCCAGAAGCTCTGATATCTCTGCGTGAAAAATTAAGTCTCGGGGTGGATATATTTTGTTTTCATAATGCACCATCAAATACAAACTGGATCCCCACTGAATTTAATGTATTAGGCTATTCCTCTCGTCAGGCCGCTATAGTTTTAAGCGGTTGGGATCCAGAGGGCCGCCAGTGTTTTAGCTAGGACGTTTTCTCACTTGATGCGAACACGTTGAAGCTTTATTGAAAAAACTAAGCCCTAGAATGTATTGTATGCGTATTATGAACAAATTTAATGTAAATAAAAATATTCTTGCCATGTTTTATAATTCAGTTATCTGTGGGGTGTGGCAATATAATCTTTTATCGTGGGGTGGGAATACACGCACTGAAGACAAAAATGCAATAGATGCTATTATTAGACAAGCTAGTCGCTTTTAGGGGAAGTCCAACCATCACTGGCCACGTCCTATCAACGGCGATTAGGGATGGATGAAATTACAAAAGATTATCCAAGACAATGGCCATCCACTTAGTGTGATTTTACATAATGCGGTTATTCCTAGAAGTGGTAGAATGAGATTACCCTACTCCAGTACTAATCGACACCTCTCCTCTTTCATACCTCAATGTATTAAATTTCATAATCTTACTTTCAAACGCTAGTTATTGCCTGGTTGGTTCCTATTGCTTATATTTTTACTTTCTCTTAGTTCCTTCTTTTATCTTCTTTTATTTTCGTACTGTTGTTTACATGTATGTATTTTGTAATTTGTCCTAATCTCCTTATCTTACTTTCAACGCTGTTACTTGCCAGGTTAGTTCCTATTGCTTTATATTTTTACTTTCTCGTATTTCCTTCTTTTATTTTTCTTGATGTTGTCTGCATGTATAAATTTTGTAATTGTAGTGTTTTTGTACTGTTTTATGCGAGCATTCAGTTACCCTTGTGGGGTTTAATAAAGTTGATCTTATCTTATCTTATCTTATGCGACATTTACTGATTTATGGCCTGGGGGAGGGGTCTAAAGGGAGGGGTACACTTTTGGAAATTTTTGGAATTTGTTAGGTGCCTAGATCGCAAATGGTGCAATATGTGAGTGGATTTCTGCTCTAATGAGGAACCTCAAAATTTACACCCGGGTAGAATTTGCTTGTCAGATCTTTTTTGTGCGACATTTGTCGCCGTTTATGCGACATTGTGGTACAAATAGGGGCTGGCTAAATCACTGAGCCCGCCTAAGGACCCCTAGTGGATTCTGGAGGGCGAAGCCCTAAGAGCTCTGAGGTTTTAATTTATATCTGGGGGTTTGAAAAAATTAAAAGTCTCAGGATGGTTATTTTTTGGGTTCAAAAATGCTTTCATCAAATGAAAAAATTCCAAAAATTTTAATGTTTTAGGCTACGTCCCCGTCGGGGCCCCCATGGGTTTTAAGCGGTTGGGATAAGGGGCCCCCAGTGTTTTACCCTAAAACGTTTTCCCAAGGGCAAAACATACACTAAATGGGCCCTGGGGGAGGGGGTGTCCCCCCCCCTTTGAAAATTTTTTTGGAATTTGAAAGGTGCCTAGATCGCAAATGGTCCCAATTTTTTTAAGGGGAAATTCTGCCCTAATAAAGGAACCTAAAAATTTAAACACCCAGGTAGAATTTCCCCGTGTCAAAATTTTTTGTGCGCATTTTTTCGCCGTTTACCCCAAATTTTGGGGTCCCCAAGTAGGGGTTTGGTTTTAAAAAAACTGGCCCGGCCTTAGGGCCCCTGGTGGGGGGCCCCGGGGGCTTACCCCTGGGAAGCTCTGATTTTTTTACCCTTTCCCAATCTCTGGAAAAAAAATTAAAGCCCAATGCAGGATTGGTAATATTTTTGGGGGTTTCCCATAATGCATTACCAATGCAAAGATTCCGGAATTTCTAATGTGTTAGGTTATTCCTCCCGTCAGGGCCACAATACTTCAGGAGCAAACCTGTCGTTCAGAACGGGAAACACTATGTTTTCCCAGCTTTTGAAAATGGACGGCGCCCCGGGCGTTAAATACGATAATGGTTCAGGGTTAGGCGTCCGGCTTTCAAAAGGGAGAAAAAGGGGTTCAGAATTTAACAAAAAGCGTTCAAAAAAATGTTTTGAACGCCAGGATCTGAATATGGGTTCTGTATTTTGTTCCTTTCGGGGGTTCAAAATTTAAAAGCTGAGACCCCCGGGAAAGGGAAAGACAAGCGCGGCACGCTTTAAATTTTTTTCCCAGGAGTTTTTTGGGAAACCCGGGTTTCCTCAGAATTTTTGAAAAAAAAGTTTTTGAAGAAAGGTTTGGGGTTTTAAAAGAGGGGCTCTCCAGGGGTTTTAATCGGGTGCTGCTCCCCATGGTGATGTAAAAGTGGGGGAATAATGGCAGAAAGGTTTTTAAAGAATGTCAAATGACCCAAATAGTGCACCTTTACAAACCGTTCTTTCCCTTTTTTTTTCCCGAGTTCCCGACGGACCCAGTCACTCGCCCAAAATTACCCCGAAGGCCGCTGATACTGCCTTTTAGGGCCGTCCACATGCAAAATAAATTTTCCGACGGGCCTTCAATTTAAAAGGGGTCAATTAGATGAAGGGGCCAAAAAAATCAAATACCCCCGATAAAGTTGGTCCGTTCTCTCTTTCTTTTTTTTCTTTCCATTCCCGCTTCCCTTTCCCCCCCTTCCCTTTTCCCTTTTTTTTCCCTTCTTCCTCTTCTTTTATCCTCTCCTCTTTTCCCTTTTTTCCTTTCCCCTCTCCTTTTTTTTCCCGACGAGGGAAAAAATTTTCCGACGGGGCCCCAAAATATTGGGGGGTGGGGCACCCCCACCCCCCCCCGCTCGTTTAAGGGCCCCTGAACGCACTCTTCAAAGTCCGGGAAATACATAGTATGTTTTTTTTAAATTTTAAAAAGGGGCACTTTTGGGATTTCAGAGATAGTGGGGCGGTGCTCCTTTTTCCTAAAACCCCCAGAATTAAATTTAAAACCTAAAAATTTTCAGGGTGTTGGTAAAAAACCGTTTTGCGCCGACGGCCCGGGAAATTTCCTTTTGTTTTTCAACTTCTAAAGTCAATTTGGCCCCAGAAACCCTAACAATCTTCCCCGTTTTTTTTCTCCCTTTTGGGCCGAAAAAAAAATAGGGAAAAATTTTTTTACTGCTTCCCTTTTACTGTAGCTAGTACAACGGACATGTTTCCCTTTGCTGTTTGCGAATTTTATTGGGGGGGGGGACGTGGGCCCTGACGATTGATGGGAGTCCAGCCCACGAAATTTCGGGGCAGAGTCTCCATGCATTGAGATGTAAAACCATAAAAATTCGAGCCCCGGTTTAGGGGCCTCACTTTTAAATGAGTTTTTTCCGATTTAGAATTTTTAATGCATGCCCTAGGGGTCACATGATGGACCCGGGCCAAACTCCTCTTTTTCTCGACCAATAAACCATGCTTAAAAAGAGGGGGACGTAGTACTATTAAAAATACTAACGTGATTGTCGGGGTCCCATTGTTTTTCCCTTATTTCCCAAAGAAAGAAGTAAGGGTTTACAGGGGAGAATTTATAAAAAGTGGTTCTTTTAAAAGTTGTTATCGTAGCATCAGTTTCTAAAAAAAACCTTAAATTTATGCCCAACAAAAATAAGTTTTGAGAAAAGGAAAGGGAAAACAATTTTTTAGAGTAAAAACTTGAAAAATGGTTTTCTACTCTAAAAAACTACTAAAGTGGGCTTTTGGCCCGAAGAAAATTTTCCCTAAAACCCCTGGTGGTGGGGGAATTCAGAACCCCAAGGCAGAGTTTTTTTAGGGGGGTTAAAAAATTTTTGAAAACGGCCGGGTTCCCACCGGTATCTAAGCGTAGCGCCATTGTTTAAAATTTTTCGAGGCCTTTTTTTTTTTTTTTTTGAAACCTTTCCCAATGTTTTTCCGAATTTCGGGGGACCTTTTTTTTTTTTTTTTCTTTTTTTTTTTTTTTTTTTGTTTTTTTTTAGTAAAACCGTTGCTCATTTTCCTGCTAAAAAGGGCACACTGAAGGATTTGAGAGGGACTTTTTTTGGCGCCAAGGGGCAAAAAATTTCATTTTTCCCCGGAGAAAACTTTTTAAAATGGGGGAATTTTTAAAAGGCCCCTTTCCCCGATAGGGTTTTTTTCCGCGATCGTCGTCCCAAAACCATTGCTTTCCCAACAAATCGTTTCGGTGAATGGATTTTGAGCAATTTTTGGTTCGCGCACAAAATTGTCGCGCTAAGTAAAACCCAAAATTCGGGGCCCCGAAAAAATTTGTTGCGTGTAAAAAGCTTGCCCTGGGTGGGAATTTTAAAAACTGTTTGTTGTGGAGTTTTTTTTTAAAGCGTGGGGTTTAAAGAGGTCTAGCCCCCCCATTAAGGGCGTCTTTTGTTTTTTTTTTAAACTTTACAACCAATTTTCTCCTCCAAAAATCCCCCTTTTTATCCCGGGAAGGGGATTGCCCTGCGAGGCATTGGAAAATTACAAACCCACATTCCCCCTTTGGAAAAGGGCTACCCATTTACAGTAACTTAAAGGCCCAAAAAAAGAAAACTGCAAAAAATTTAAAGGGAAAAAAAGCCCTTCCCTTTTCAATGCAGGTAAATTTATAAAATTTTCTTGCCAAGGGGGGCAGAAACCAAACTCCCAAAATTGGGGGGGGGGGGGGCTTTTCACCATTTGTGAGTCGCCCCCCATTTTCGTGTGAATGAGCCTTTATTCTAGGTTTTAAACCCAGTCCCAAAATGGCTTTTCAACCCCAAATTTGGGGAAATTCTCACCAAAAAAAAATCTAACCATCATCACTGCCATTCAGGGGCACGATTCTAAATTAGGTTTTGAAACTTGCATAACGGGGCCCCTTTGTAAAAATTACTCCTCTCTTCCTCTTTCATCAGGTTCAAGAGTGACGCACTCGCCGCCGCAGTGCATACTAATAGCTTGCACACTACAGAGGTTTTACCCCCTTGGGGGAATGAGAAACTACTTTTTCCCCAAATTTAAAGTCAACAGAACACTTTTTCTGTGTAAAATTGTTTTATTTAAACGCAATTGGTCTCATATCTTTTTTCTTTTCCTTTTTCTTCTTCTCTCCACGCTCACTTTGACCGACTTCTTCATTTTGTTTACCCAAAATGTTGTGGGCTCCCAAAAAATCGCATGCAATAAGTTCAATAGTTTTTTAACTTTCAACGACAAGGTCCGCCGACAAATTTTAAGCAAAAATCCTTCACACGACGACCGATCGCGAAAAAAATTTTTTCAGAGAATCGCACCCAACTTTTTGGTGCGAAAATTTTTTCATCGACTAAATATTCATTCACCGCAAACGAAAGGGTTTTTCATACACAATCGCACGCAATAAAATCGCCGCATCTTGTCGTTCTGTAAATGGGGTTTAAAAAAGGGGGGGGAAAATTTCCTAAAGATTGGGAGTCGAAGGGAAGCGGGTAGCGGGAGACGACCCAAAAAAGGGGTGACTTGGCAGGGCTGGGCTAGGCGGGATTACGGGGAGGGGGGGAAAAGCGAGGCACCCCCCCCCCCCTACTTTTTTCCAGACTTAAAAAAAAACAAAGGGCAATCCCGGAGTTGTTTTCCCTTCGCAGACAGGCATGCTAGGCCGTATCTAGGGACGCACATCAATGGGGAATCCAAAGATTGGGCATAGTTCCAAACTCCTATCCCTAACTGTTGGGGGTCTGCTCCCCATGGAGACCTAAACGGGGGGGAAGTGTTTTTTGAATGCGCGCCTTTTCATTCCGCGATTTGCGAAAAAATAAAAACGCGTCACGAAACTTCCATCTTTAAAAAAGGGGTTACGTGCGTGCATTTTACACCGTTCTATACGCCCAGAATACATTTCTCTGTGTATTATCCGGAATTTTGACGCACAGTTCTGCGCACTCTTGAAACAAACGCGCTAGTTGCTTTCCCGTTTTTACGCGTATATTAACGCGATATAAAATTGCTCATTGGAAAAACCATAGAAATGACCATGAATGTCCTAAATTTGAAAAACCCAAATCATTGTGCGTTCATGTCAAGTGTAAATGGGGAATGCCGCGTTGAAGAAATAATTATTCTTGTTAAAGGGGAATTTACAGATAGTTCCATTTGATAAAAGCGGGGGTTAGCACCGCCAGTCGGGGGGCACCTGTGACACATCCGGGGTTCCCCCAACACGGCTAAATTCCCCTTTGAAAAAGTCCAGTTCCGTAAAAAACTATCTATTGAGGCGTAGACTTTTTCGTCAAAAACTTTCCCGAAATAACAAGTTTTAATACTTTTTGTAAACGTTCATTTCCCTGTTTTTTAAAAAAGACTGACATGATCGCATTCCCCCCAAATTTTTTGGGTTCCCGGGGGGAGTCAACGTGCCATTTTAATTTTTGGAATCTAGCTTGTAATACCCCTTTGGAGGAATCACAGACAATTATCCCCTGCTTATGTGGGGAAAATATGATAGTCCTCAGTGACGTACAGCTAGGGTTAGCAACTGCCGTCTGAGGGCAAGCCTGACCACATGCCGGGGTTGCCCCAGCATGCTGAAAAATACAGTAAAAAGCCCCTATGGCGTCATGTAAAACTTCTATACCGTGCAAAAATGAACCCGAATTGGAGATCCGTTATGTAGGTCCCCTTTTGGGAAATAATTTAACACTGCCCAATGTGGGCAGGGAAACCCCTTACCCCTGACGTGTCCTTAACGCCTTTTTGGGCCTCTAATGCTTAAATTTGCACAATCACGCTTATTTCTCACCCACATCATTGCATGCGTCTAGTACAGGGGTTTTCCTTAGCAACTTAATGAAAGGGGCTACACATCAGAGTATCTGACGCAATGTACAAATGTGTGAAAAAAAAACGATAAGTACCCTTACTTTATTCCCTTGGTTTACAATAAACCCAAAACCCCAAAAATACTCAAAAACTCCCTTTGGGCCTACAATTCATGATAGTGTAATTCTAATAGGGTGGGGCCTAAAGGGAAAGATAAAAAGATTTAAAAACTGATTCCAATTTAAAGGGCACTTTGATCCCTGGACCCCAAATTTGGGGCCCGGAAGTGCGATAATGCTCTTTTCAGCTTTTCGTCGTTTGAAAAAAACGGACAGATTCTTAAAAAGTATAAACACTTTTTTTTAAAACTTTGAAATTTAAGGAGTAAACTCCTCTATGTTTTTCCTTAAAAAAAACTTTATTTTTTTTTTTGCGCATTTTGCATTGCTTTTAGGTGACTTGAAAATGTACGCACAATGGCACTTTTCGAAGCTCAGTTCATGCGGGACTGGAAGCTCCCTTTTTGGGGTTATTTTTTGGTCATTTTTATTGAACATCGAATACACCTTAAATAAACCTTTAAATATCTTACGCACTCACAAGGGGAAAATAAACTAGCGCTTTTGTTTCCGGAGCGGCAAAAGTTAAAGTAAAAGTTTTGGGAAAAAACCAAGAACGTTATCCGCGGTACCAACGCTCCGCATGCCACGTTTATTTTGGGAACAAATTTCCTGTGGTACCTATTTTAGGGAGCTTAGTTTACACGAGGGGGCCCGGGCGACGGGGCGTTTTTAACCCACAGTCCATGCGAGCTGACGCCGCGCCGGGAATATTACGCTTTAGATTTCTACGACGCGGCAGGAAAGTCACGTGGCAAAATTCAAACTTCTTTGGGTTCAACCGCAAGCCATCTTTTAATGGTAACATTTTTAAACGGGAATTTAAAAATAAAATTTACCCCTTTATGTAGGTAAATTGAAGAGTGGAAAACCTTCATCGGCCCGTGAAGCAATTGCTAGGGTTATTTAACTGATATAATGGACGACATAAATTATATATGGTGCAACACGTATTTTAAGTTTCAACCCAAAAAACGATTGGCATGGCAACGATTATGACGTCAAAATCTGCCTCTTTTTCCCGTTAGCACAGGGGCCAAAAGGGCGCCCCCCCGATGTGAATTAACCCCAACGAAAGTTACAACATGACTCATTCTCGTACCCGACGTCCGCGTCGTGCAATTTTAAAATCCCTATAACGCACTCACCGAATAAAAAGCGGGTATTCAACCACACTTCACTCCCATATTTGCGTCCCCAGGGGTTTAAATTTCCCCGTTCAGTGTAGGAAGGATTTTTGGATCTATCTTATAATAGCCCTATGCTTTGACTCCCTGACGTCATTTTTGGGAAAAAAATTAAAGCACCAGTCAAAACGTGCACTCCAGCGTGTTTTCGCCGAAAGTGTGAAACTTACGCGCGTGACGATTGGTTGCAATCACTGTCTGCATTATTGGTGTAACTTCAATGTACCCCTTTTCCCCTTTTTCCCCCCAAAAAGAGGGACCTTTCTCCTTTGTGACTCATATGCTAAGGTCTATATCTTTAAAAAGATAACACAATGCCCGATCGCGGGTGGGCACTGAGGGCGTAGCTAGATGTTTTGTCGGGGGGGGGGGGGGCAAAAAATCAAAAAAATTTCCGACAGATTTTTACCCTTGAAGAAAGAGTACTATAAAAAGAATTTAAGCAACTTTCCAAAACTTAAATGGCCGTGACTTTCAGGAGGCCAAAACAGGGCCGAAGTGCTGATCATGTCAGTCTTTTAAAAAACAGTTAGGAGTTTAAAAGTCTTGCGCAAGTTAAAAACATTTAATTCGGAAATTCTTAAATCTGAGAAATAACACTCAAAATTCCATTACTGACATTTATCTTCTTCCCCGCCATGTCAAGAAAACACTCTGTCAAAACGCAAAATGCTGTTTTAAGTCCGCAATCTAAAAATAGGTCAGTTCCCAGGTCTCTAAAAAAACGCTTTTAAAAATGTGCGTCGATTTTTTTCCGAGCTTTTAAAAAGGGAAACGAAGTTAGGTTTTCTTTTTTTTAAGTGCGGGGGGTAGTGAGTTTCTCTGTGCATTTAGAAAATGACAAAAAAAAGGGTATATTTTCGCGTATGAAACGCGCGTAAAAGCACACGTGGGTCACCTTTTTAAAAAATGACGTTGTCCGTAAACATTTTTTTTTTTTTTTCGTAGCGACGTCAATAAAGGGCGCATTTGTCCAATTTCCCACACTTCCGCCCCGAATTTTCCTCACCTGGGATCAATTTTTCCGAAAAAGTGTAGGTATAGGAGTGTGAATCTATGCTTATATATCTTTGTACTTCTAGCGTACTATTTCCCCTTTCAGCGCCCTTTTTTGTTGTGAAAAAAGAAGCTTTCAGTGCGCTTACAAAAATATGGCACAAAAATACGATTGTGCGGGGCTTGGTTAGCAGCACATCTTTGGGAATGGACAGTCGTACCAAAAACATTAAAAGCATAGTTCCAAAATTAGAATGGCGTTTGACTCCCCATGGACCCCCAAAATTGGGGCAGAATTTTGGGACACTGTTCAGCATTTTTAAAAAAACACGGCTCGGGGAAATTTTAAATTCTTAAAAAAGTTTTAATTATTGGGAAAACATTGAAAGTAAATTTTCTTTTCCTAAATACTAAATTTACTTAAAGAATTTTAATTCTTCCTGACAGCATTAAAAAATAAGTACACTTAAAATGGCGAAATGACTGGTTTTAAAAATTCTGCACTTATTCCCCTACTTTCTTTAGTCATTTTTCCTAATTTTTCGAAACCACTTTATTTTCGCGTTTAAATTTCTTAAGCCCCTCAAAACGGAAATTAACTAGCAAATTTTGCTTCCCAAGACGCAAAAGTGGTGTAAAGTATTTCGGATAAACAAAAAGAAAAATTGTATTCCGTCGTATAGAAAGGTTGTAAAAAGACACGCACGCTAACCTTTTTTAAAAATAAATTTCTGAAAATTTTGCGTTCTAATTTCCCGGTCGCGGATCCCCGAAAAAGCGGGCGCATGTAATTCAACTTCAATATTTCGTCTAACGGGGATCATGAGCGTACATGTGGGTATAGTATTTGGGAATCATGCTTAAAAATCTTTGGTCAGTATAGAAAAAAGCGCGTCACACGTGATTTTTATTTACTTGCTATCATCAATGTTAGTCTTTTTTGTCCGAAACGCTAAAAAAAAATTGTGATTTCTCCCAAAAATTGCCCCCGAGTTGGGTTTGGCCCGTGGAAACCGTATTTTTTGGTAGCATTAGCCCCACGTTCATCATATGTGTAAATTAAATTTTCATGATGGATGTTCCTTCGGAATAAATTAAATATACTAAAAAAAAAATTTTTAAAAACCCAAAATTTGACCTTTCCCCTTCTTGTCACGTGCCCTTTTGTTTGGTTGGCATGGAACCCCAATTTTTTTGGTACTTTTTAGAACATTCATCATATGTGAAAAATTTTCAGTATGGGGAATTTTTTCCTTCGGGGAATTTCTTAAAAACTAAAAAATGGTTTTCTCAAAAAAATTGCCCTTTTGCCGGGGTCCCCAATGGAACCATATATTTTGGTTAATTAGAACTTTTCTCATATGTGCAAAGATTCCCTGTATGTGGAATTTTCCTTCTGGAATTTTAAACAAAAAATAAAAAAAAAAAGTATTTCTCCCCAAAAATTGACTTTGCCCTTGGTTGCCACGCCCAATATTTTTGGTACTTTGCACTTTCATAAATTGTGAAATTTTCATCATTTTAAAATGTTTCTTCGGATTTTTTAACTTAAAATACTAAAAAAGGGTTTTTTTTCTCACAAAAATTGATCTTTAAATTTTGGGTTCCATGGAACCATATTTTTGAAAAGCATTTAAATTTCATCATATGTGAAAAGTTTAATGTTGAACTTTCCTTCTGGAATTAACTAAAAATACAAAAAACCGTTAATTTTCCCAAAAATTAATTTGACTTGCCTTTTGACCTTTTTGCCGAAATAAAGGAGACACAAGTTTTCACTTGGGTACCTACCCACCAAATTTTTAAAAAAAATCGGTCTGCCCCAAGGGGGAGTTCATGGAAAACTTTTTTTCCATTTTTTCGCTTAAAAAAGTTAGTATCAGGACTTTTTTCCTTTTTCCCCGGCAAACCCTATTTTTTTCGTAGTACCAAAATTTTTTTATATGTGTGAAGTTTTTGGTTCTGGGGTTTTTTTTTTCTTTGGGGTTATTATAAAAGAGTGAAATTTCACATGAATTTGGCCCCTTTGACCTCTCCTTTATTTTTTTCCGGGGATCGATTTGATTTGGGGGTTCACCTAGGCACCTTCCCCCCAAAATTTTTAAAAAAAATCCCGGTTTAAAAATTTTTAGATTAAAAAAGAAAAACAAAATTGGACACACAACACAACACATTCACGCATCACTCACTCACCACCCAAAACACTAACCCCACAACACAACACAAACACACCAAAACGGCACTTTTGACCCCCCCCTTTTTTTATGGACTTTTTTTCACCCGGGGGGACCCCACCAAAGGGTTGGACTTTAACAGTAACTTTGTGAAAATTACTGTTAACCATGGCAAAAACCCTTTTTATTTCTCTCGCTTTGGGGCCCAATGTGCCCAACAGGGGCGTGCAAATATCTCATCCTCCTCACGGAGCGATGAATAATAATAATAAAAAAATATGAGCGAAAGAAGAGAGCCAGAGAAAAATTTTAAATAAAATTTTAAAGCCTATTATGATTAAAATTTTTGGCAAGTTTAAAGAAGAAAAAATTAATACCAAAAAACCCTAAAATTGCTAGGGAAAATTTTTCCGGCGCTCTCGCGACACCTCCAGAAATTTTCAATGCCGTTAAAATTTTGTTGGCATGTAAAATTTTTTTTCCCCCTACCCCCCACCTATTTTGGCTTTAAGCTCAAAAGAGGTCTTGAAAGTATAATGCACGTCATAAAATGCACCATGGGCCTTTCAAACAAAGCTCCAAACCCCCCCATTATAGGGAACCTCTATTTTCGAGGGAAAAAACGGGGGCTTCGCATACCCCAATATAATGCAGTCCATTAGTACTGTTGTATGCCCCGTGCCTAAAAACTTTGGTGGGAATTTCCCCCGTTAGTACTTCCCGTAGGATAATTTAAAACCATTTCCAAAAAAATCGCTATAAAACCTTTCCCCTGTTCACTTTCCCCATGCACCAACCCCGGGGCCCATCCCCACAATTGACTGACGTTTCTATTTTCTTTAAGTTTTTGGGGGATCATTAGACGGTGGGCCAACCCCCAAATTCGTTGTTTTTGTATCCCTCTAGGGAAGACTTGGAAAATGTCAAAAAAACGTAAAAAATATTAACTAAAAGGGAAATTACAGTTCCACGCGCCAAAAATTCACATTTTGTAATATTAAAAAGAAATAGACCCAAAAATTTTTAAAAAATGTGTTCACGAACTGCCGTAAGATTGCGCAAAACTTCGGTCACAACCAAAGATATCAATTAGAGTACCACAACCTTTATGGAATGTAAAATTACAAATTATGTACATACACCCCCAAAAAACCCTCTTAGTTTTGCAAGATTCCCGTACTAAAACTTTAAAAAGGGGTGCGGGGCTAACTTTGGGTTTTCGTGGGCCCATTCCTGCCTACGGGGGAAAAAATCCGAGTACCGGTTTCTTTTGAAAGATCGAACCCCCAGGGGACCGTACAACAAAAAATGATCACAATTGTCTGTTCGCCAGTCATTTTGCTAAACCATCGTAACGTTACCTCTATTGCTAAAATGGTTTTTTTTAAGCCCCACAGTATACGTAGTGCGTAACACTCTTCACTAAAAGTAAAACGGTCAAGGGCAGTGGAGAGGAAGGCGAGAATTTTCCTGTTCAAAAAAAAGTGCTTTCTCGTGTATTTAAAATGGGGGGCCGGGTAATTGCCCAAAAACCCCCATATGAAACTCTGTTTGGGGGAAAAGTAAGTACAGATTCAAGGGAAAATTGTTACTGGAAAATGATCGCAAGATGTTTTGACAGAAATTTTTTTCCCTAAACCCCTATATGAGGATTGCTCAAAAGACAATTTGTTTTTTTGAGGCAAATCAGCAAAGTTCGTTTTTCTCCCCCCCAGCACAGGCTTTCTGTGGGATATTTTTGGGAAACTACAGGGAAACACCAGAAAATTTTTAGGGGCATCCTATGTTAGCCTATGAAAGGTTTAAAATTTTTTTTTGAAGGTCAAAAAAATACAGAATTAATGGTTGTTTTATAGAGACGCATGGTATGGGAGTATAACGAAAATTCTTTTTCAAGGGCTACGGATTGCGTGACGTGCATGCAGCCAGTGAAAAAAAAAAGCTGTTCTCATGGGGGTTTTTTGTAATTGTTTTTTTTTTTAAATGAAAAAAGAAATATACAATTTTAAAAAGCTTAAAAAATAGGTGGTGCTAAGCTAGTCTAAGGGGAAAATTTCCCTCATAGCTAGTTGCTGGCTTGCCGGGGGTATAACCCAGGCTTGTGGCCTTGTGACATCCAATGTAAACATCTAATGCACAGCCCAGTCTGGCGCTGTACTGCTAAATGTCTTGGAAGATAGCAGATTTTTAATAGCTTCATTTTTCATTACTCCATTTTTATTTTTGCAAGTTGTTGAAGTAAAGCTATCATTGGTCAAGGTTCGTGCGATGTATCTCTACGCCTTGAACAGGCCCCAGACATTACGTTCCCATACTATACACTCCATTTACTAGGGAGTGACTAAGAGGTTTCTATGTCAACGTTTCAGTGACTAGTAATATTTGAATTGGCAAGATTAATGCAATGCTATTGTGTAGGCTTGAGGATGAGGCTACATACCTTCAGGCTATCTTTTTGCCTTAGGCAGACCCCGTAATTACACGTAACTCCAAGCCTGTAACTCCATGTGGAAATTGTTATTACTGTAAGTGTTTAAAACTTGCACTTTAAAGTGCACAAAAGACTGGGCTTTCTGAAAGACCCACTTCTAATTCATGCTGCATGTTTTTGTTAATGGTCTTTCACTGGACATAAAAGGCTGGTCGAAAGTAAACATTGATCAGTGATGGCTAAGTTTTCCTTTGCAGGTCATACTCGACTGATGTATTACATGGGATTCATAGGCATATATAGGCTACCGTTTATGCAAAAGTAAAGAGCAGATTATACAGACTAGCCTTTGACTGATAGTCTGTTTTCCATGCATCTATAAACACACTGAATATAGTGCATTGTCAGCAAACTTTTATGAAAATTTTGGGTTAAGACAGCTGCCGTCTGACAGATCCAATTCACATGGGTGTTCCTTTAACTTTTGCAGTTTCGAGAAATGGTGGTAATATTAATAGTCCAGAATAAATTTTAATCATAAGCTTATTGGCCCCATTTGGTTTTGGGAGGAGGGCACAGTTTTCTTCTTGACCACACCAAATCTGTCTGCATTCTGGGAGTTTTGAAAAAACTTTCATTGCCACAGTGGCCCCCTCCCCTTCCCTTTCATTTGTGTCATATCCATATGATTGTAACAATGCTCTGCGAGATTTTTTTTTTTTTTGGGATGTTGATATTCAGAACCAGTGTTTGTACATAAAATGTCAAAAAAAAGTCTTGGCTGCAAGTAACGTATGTATTTGGCAGAGTATGAAACCTTTGACAATTTTTGTTAATTGCAGCTTCAGCCGAACACCTGCATGGAGCGTGAATGCCTAGTGTAGGAGCAGTGAGCACCACTTGAAGTATGTAAGAAGGAGGGCTCGGGATCATGATCTATTTATACTGTATTTCAATCCTTTTGTACCCATTCCACTTTGATAGATTTGTGGAAGAGGGAACCCATTTTGCGCTTCATTATATTGGGACCCTAGGGACTCAAAGATGCCATGATATAAGTCATATACTTCTGTAGATGATGTGCAGATGATGAGATGGCTTTTCAATTAGTGAAATATTAACAGGCAGTGAAAAACAAATGAAACCCCCTCTAAGACTGGTAACTGTAGTATGTTTTCGATGGTCATGGTGTACTCCTAGAATCCACCAACTACTCTGTAGAATGGCACTCACAGTACTCATATACTGTATCAATGAAAACCTGCAGTTTGTACAGTATAAGGAGCATCTTTCAGGAACTGTCTGGACTGTAGGATATGAGGCCAACAGTCAACATGTGTTGTTATTAATCCTTTTTTAATAATACACATGGTCCGTGAACATTACAGTTTTTTACGTATGTAAGTTATTATTGTATGGCAAGTTCTTTTATTATGATAGAAGGTAGGTGGAGTTTGAGGCTGGATATCTGTAGGGAATACTGAATAAATCCAGACACTAACTTACCAATTTTTAGGCACTGGTGATGGTGAAATGTATAATCTTGGTGACCTATCAATTGCAGCTCTGAAGCTCTGCTTGTTAAGGTTTATGTTTTAGGTAGGGTCTATGGAGGATGGAATCTAGGCAGCCTCTGAAGAAGTAGAAGTAGAATAAACAGTTTATTGATTGAGAGAATGTGTTTGGGAGGAGGGGGGGAGTAGCATATTCTACACTTACTGTACATATTGGAAATTGGAAGGTTACAACCAAGGTTCAATGGGATTGTCTGAAGGTTTTTAAGCTTCATCATTTACTTTAAGAAGTATAGAAAAGGGCTGCTGAAAGGCTAGTAGATAATTATGTAGAACATGTTGTTACATTGATTATTGGTTTAAATTTGGCTGTTTCCTACCTCATTTGTGTATGTGCATCTCATATTCACCTGATTATAAGAGATGTTGATATTTTCAAATTTCAGTGAACTAAAATTATTGTTAACATCAGTTTACAATTTGTATTTTTATCCTGTATAATTGTAACTTCAGTTGCTATGGAAAATTATGCCAACCAACCATTCTCTGATCCTCACCATTTTGGCAGATTTTCTCCAAAAGTCACAGAATTGTTTTCTTTATTCCCTGAATACCTATTCGCATAACTTGAAGCCTTCACTTTGTCTTTAATTCTGTGCTTACACTTTCTTTGCTAGGTAAAGTTATCCTTAGCACCAACCAAGCATGTAATGTCATTGATACTTGTCATTTGAGTGTTTTGCTCTTGATTTCTCTGGAAACTTGAATGTGATAGAAATTTAATCGTTCACCCTACAATTGGCGATTTTGCATCTTGTGTTCATTTCCCAGGCTTAGGCTGTGCCATTGCTAGGGAAATTTTCCAAGGTTTCCAACCAAGGTGTATTTTTCGTGATTATTTCAAAAGTGTGGATAAATTGTTTTTATTTTAAAATGTGAAATGATATTTCTTCTGCATTTTCACAATTGGAAGTTTGGGATTTTGTATTTATTCTACTTTTTGACTTCTGGTTGCTAGGGAAAATTTTCCCTAACAACCAAATATAGTGAATTTTTCATGATAATTTCAATATTGTACATCAATTGTTTTCTTCTTGTTGCGAGGGAAATGACATTTCTTTTGTATTTTCATATTTTTTGGAATTTTAGATTTTGTGTTCTTCTGCTTTTTGACTACTGTGTGCTAGAGGAAAATGTTTCCCTTAGCAACCAACAAAGTCTATTTTTGATGCTATTTCCAACGGTTTTGAATAATTTTTTAGTTTTTTGGAAGGGAAATGAACAGTTTTTCTGTATTTTTCATAGTTGGAAGTTTAGATTTTGTGTTTATTCTCTGCTTTCTGAGTACACTGTTGCTAGGGAAAATGTTCCTTAGTCAACACGCAAAATGTGTATTTTTCATTATAGAATCAAAGGAATATATGCAAATGAGCACTTCTTTTGAAAAGAAAGTTATACATTTTTTCTGTTTTTCCCATCATTAGAAGTTTTGGATTTTGTGTTTATTCTGCTCATAAGCTACCGTTGCTAGGGCAATTTCCGCTAGCAACCAAAATAAGCCATATTTCCTCGTGATTACTCATAAATGTGCAACTTTTGAAAAGTGGGAAAATGTAAAAAATGTCTTGAGCATGCGTATCCCAATGTATCTAGTCATTTTTAAGTTACTTCCCTAGGGGGACTACGGAAGTCAAGAATAGAGCACTTTAGACCATTGGCCCCGACCGCCTACATCTATGAAACTATTTCATTAGCACTTCCAAATACACCTGGGGGAAAAGGATTTTCTCGAGAAATGATCCACGAGATGGCCGCACAGTCTTCCATTTTAAGAAAGATTTCTCTGGAGGACCCTCATTCCCGAGCCTCCGGCTTCGCGCCAGTTCGCGATCGCAGTTAAAGGTTTTCGCTGGCCACAGTATCCTAGATGCAGCCCCTCCGATAAAATTATTCCCTGACACTTTAACTGCCGATGCCCTTGACAACATCCATGTAAAAACTACCCAAAAGATTTCATCCATTTCTCTAGTTCACATAGTCTGTAACCTCCAAAATCAACACTATCCTTATTTATCACATTAATGAAAAAGGTGAGGGGAAACTTGTCCCAGACCATCGACAAAATGAAACATGAAAGAGAGCCTTATAGAGCAAGATAAGGTTCCCCATATCCTGCTCTATGGAAGAACAGGCACCTGGGAAAGAAGGGATTTTTATTCAATAAAAATACTGCATTTAAAACTAAAGAAAACAATAGGCTACAATTAATTGTCTCCACGCTGTTTTCTTCTGGGCTCTTTGCGCCCACCCGTTTTAAATATTGCTTCCGGGTTTCGGGTTACTTCCTGTAGACATCCTGTTTGTCGTAGCTTCGTGTAACAGGGCAGGCCTGTTTTAAAATTATCGTAAGTCAGACACTATTAATTCAAAATTCTTATGTATTATAATATAGAATTGGCTTAGCCTAGGGCGACACTTCCCACTGCATCACACTGCAAATACCAATTTTACTACGTTAAGTTAGCCTATAGCTAGGCCTACGATGATTTGCTGCACGTGTGTACAAACAAGTCCAACGTTGGCCTAACACAATGTATCAGGCCTGCCCTGTTACATTCGTACAACTCTTCTATTGAACACCAATCCCTCGTGGTCGGTTCGCAGTGTAGCCTGTAGGGAAGTTCCCCCTCCCCCAGACAGTTTCAAAGCAAAATGTTTATCACCATCGAACGTGTGTAGAGCGCGCGAATTTTGGTTATATATTTTCGGCATGTCGTTCCAGCCCCCCCCCCCAATCAACTTGCAAAGAATTCCAACCGTCCCCGGTTTGACCGGACGTCCCGTTTTTGGAGTGCATTTTCCCGTTCCCGGTTTGCCTACCATTGTCCCGGTTTCCAGAAAATGTTTTGTGCACTGAAAAGTGGGACAGTGTAGGTCCCGACTAGGGTCGAGACGGCCTGACGGTTCATTTATTTCATCCTTTAACATGAATGGAGATTCCGCTATGGGGACTAAAAATTTCGTGCGCGCTATCACGCGCGCCACATGAAGCTGTTGGTTCCCTTCTTTATATAAAGTTAACCTCATCCTTCTTAGACGATGTACTGTAGTCCACATCATTATCCGCAGAACGTAGTCCAGGGCACCGGGTGAGCCTACCATAGGCATACATTTTTCCGTAAGTTATCGGGAATGCCCGACTTAATATCTATCTCAATCCCCTTTTCGTTGATTAGGCACATTATTGGGGACCTAGGCCCTTCTTTCATTATAGGAAAAAAAAACAAAACTTGAACATGTACGTGTTGATGTAGATGGATGGTGAGGCAACGCTAATTTTGGAACTGTCCCCGGTTTGAAGAGTCCAAGGTTGGAATGTCTGAACTTGGGCTCCTACGCCTATGGACCAAAGGTCATTTTGGGTCACTATAGAGGTCAAAGTGTTGAAAATTTTGTAAATGTGATATCTCAAGAAGAAATGTATATGATTCGCAAGCGTTCAAGCTGGGTACTCCTCACCTGATAGCATATGGTGCGTTTGCAATATCTGGTGGAGGTCAAAGGTCTTTGGGGTCAGTAGAGCTCAAACTGTAGAAACTAGGAAAATTACTTGTATACATACATGATTGTCACGAAGGGTAACATTGATGCGTGAATCACATGTGGATACCCTGGCATATCAATTAGATGATCTCTATTGTTTTTGGTGGGATCAAAGGTCACTTGAGCTCATCAGCTGATTGAAGACCATGCTTTACAAACTTTTTGGTGGGCACTTACCCCCGGGTCCCTATGGCGAGCCGCTATAATGAATATCAAAGTGAAGTTATTGTGCATAGAAAAGTTAAAAACCCATGTCCCATAGATCAAACAGATTGATATCATGTCAAATTTATCATAAATTAGCTGCTTGTTTCTAGTTTGGGCAAAACATCCCAGGTGTGAAATCCAAACATGTTTCATAATTGAAAAATCACGTTTTCAATTAAGGTGTCCATGTTTGGTAGGTGTTTGAACGAAACTTCTCTAAAGATAAAGAGATATTGAACTACACTCAATGTGGGACGCCCACATGCCAGTGTGAGATTCACATAGGATTTTCTCCCTTAAATATCACGTTAACATAAGGTTCTAGTGAAATCTTTAGAACCTCAAATGCCTTTTGACCTCCACTAAATATTGAAGAGACCATATCTGAATATTATATGGAGTACTACCTGAAACGGTATGAGATTGAATACACATTTTCCTTCTTGAGGTATCACATTAACAAGTTTCGCAGTTTGACCACAAATGAACCTTTACCTCCGCAAAAACAACAGCGATTATCTACTTAATCTAGGGATCTGCATAACAAAGTGAAGTCCCTCACTGTTACTATCTTTAGATATTGGGTTTACATGGCGGTATCAAGGTTTCCACTGTTTCACCTCTGGTGTCCCAAAATGACCTTTGACCTTCACCAAAATCTTGAGGCACCACATACTTAGTATGATATTAATTGAAGTTTCCCTTCTTGCCATAATAATGTGTAATGTTTTATCAAAGTTTTCCAGTTGTAACACCTGATGAGCTCAAGTGACTTTGATCCACCAAAAACAATAAATCATCTAATTGATATGCCAGGGTATCCACATGTGATTCATCATCTCAATGGTTCCCTTCGTGACATATATATCATGTATGTAAACAAGTAATTTTCCTAGTTGCTACAGTTGACCCTAGTGACCCCAAATGACCTTTGACCTCCACCAAATATTGCAAACACCATATGCTATTTGAGGAGTACCTAGCTTGACGTTTGCGAATCATATACATTTTCTTCTTGAATATCACATTTACAAATTTTTCAACACTGTGACCTCTAGAGTGACCCAGCAGGACCGGTGGTCCATAGGCGTGGGAGCGCAGGTTGATGGGGGGGGGGGGGGGGCTGGAACGAATTTCCCGAAAAATAAAACCCAAAAATACCCGGCGCTCCACCCACGTTCGACCTAATAATGTACAAACCATATGGCCATATCATCGTTTATCACCCCGCTGCCAATAACACAACATTTGGCGTGTTTCTATCTTCTTTATTGGTTTTAATTTTGGCGGAATCGTTGATCGCCGGCCTGGGAGAGGGGGTTTTTCACCCCCTCCTTAAAAATTTTGAAAAATTTGTGTCCTTACAAGCAATCTGGTGCCACATATGCTACCTTTGAAGTAAAATTTGTGTTAAAAAAATTGAGGTATTTTAGGTAGAAAAACATCAGCAGCAGTGAGGGTGGGGCATGGCGATATGGCCCGCTCAAATACACCACTGATAATCATAATTTAAAGTTTAACCATTAAAAAACACGCTGATGATTTAATACGGAATATATAGTGCTGTGCAATTCAAATCAGAACTTTATATTTATTACCAAGGAAGTTTTTAATTTATTAATACCCTTAGCTACATCATTCCGTTTTTTTATTTTCAGTAGTGCCGAAAATTCTCAGCATTTTTGGCCCAATGTTTCACAAAAATTTTGGTTGGGAGGCTGCAGCCGCCCAGCCTCCCGTCTCTACGCCTATGCTTTGGTCCTATACCCAAATAAGAAAACATGGGGATCATCGATCTGCTCTATATGGAGTATCCATTTAGCAAGTTTGTTTTAGAGTTACGGGTTTTACGGCCGAGTCAGTTTTCTAATCAATTGGTTTAAGTCGGGCGGGCCACGGTCTTTTTTCCAGTTTGTGGCTCACTGGCTTGTTTCCCCTACTCCATTGCCTAGCAAGTGTGAGATCCCTTAAGCTTACGCATGTTGAGATTAAATATCTATAGGCAATTTTTAAAGTTTCTACAGTTTGACCTCTATTTGACCTCCTTTGACCCCAATGATCTTTGAACGCCACAAAAAGCAATGAGAACATCCACTTAGTATGCGCTACCTACACGCCAACTATGAAATTCATTGAAGTTTTGCTTTTGTAGATATCATGTTTACAAAAATTCAGGGCTTTTTACAATTTGACTTCTGGTGACCACAAAGATATTTGACCTCCACCAAAAAAAATGGTAATCGTGTACTTAATGTGAGGTATCCACATGCCCGTATGATATCATTCACATTACCCATTACCGCCCTTCTTGAGATATCGTGTTTACAAGCAAAGCTTCACATACGCACATACACGCATACATACTATACAAACACACATACACATACACAAAGACACACACGGCATCACCACCGCATAGAGATTCCGTTTGCCTTGGCAAGGATAAAATACATAAAAACAAGGAAACGTAACAATAACATTGAGTCCAAGAGCTTAATCCATTAGGCTGACAAAATGTCTGCACATTTCCATGTGATTGGCCCAGAAACATCAAAATTGAAGTTACAGTCAAATTGTGAGTTTCAAGGCATGGACGTCCGCAGAAAAAAATTTCAGGCGGGCAAATTTTATTAGGGGGCCCACTTTTTTTATGGGAAATATTTACTCCCCGAAAGAGTTTAGATGCTACTTTTTCACCCAGTGTTGACAAAGGGTAACCAGGACTTGTCGGGGGGGGGGGGGCCAAGCCAAGACAGACTTTCAGTGCTCTGCGCCACCATGGTTGGCGCGGAGCGCAAGAAAATTTTAGCCAAAATGCTTCCCAGATCGCTGGAAATGGCACTTCCAAGCCTATTTACCGCACTTAAAAATGGGGGAAACACTGCAATATCGTTAAATATAACTTTAAAAAACATACCAAAATATGCTGGGGGAGGGGGCTGCTGGCGCTGAGTGTTGATATTTTTATTCAATTCCTGTTTTGAGAGTAGAAATTCACACTGAGTGTGTGTTAAGAAATGTTTTTTATTTATATTTTCTTTTCTCGTTTTTTCAAGATTTGATTGTTTCGGGGGGGGGGCAAGTGCCCGCTTGCCCCCTCCGGACGCCCATTTTTCAAGGCAAACGAACATAAGTACAAAACAGTAAAATGCACAAAAGAATAAAAGGAGAGGAAAGATAAAAAAGGAGAAATATAAAATACACTAAAAAGTAATAGATAATAAAAAAATGGTAAAAGAAAACAAGGCTAAGAGGAAATTTTACAGAAGATACCTTTTAAACGCGCTTTTAACGCAACTACAAATGTGATGTTCTGAAAACGAACCGGGCTTGCATTGCATAATGAATGGCTATAGAGTAAAGTGTAGAGGTGACAATACCCTTAGATCAGTAACTAAAAAATTGTAAGGACTAAAACGGGTACCCTTATATGAACAGCGGAAGCTTGTGATTCAATTAGCCGTGAGGTATGGAGAACTACAAATGTAAGAAAGAAAAATGTAGGTGGTGGTTTAGCCTCAACAATTTGGCTCTACTCTCTAAAGGTACTATACCCGAGACTGGAATTTGCTCGTGCCGACATAATATATGGGGCCTTGTGTAAGTATGTAAACAACCATTTTTTGTTGAATCGTTTGGGATTTCTTCTTGAGGGTTTTACTGAGGCTAATGTATCAAGAGGAGAACAGTAAAAAAGGCATTGATAAAGCCATGCATAATTATGCACTTGATTCAGAACCGTTGATTTGAAACCCTGACTTGCTGATGCAGAAAAAAAAGCCTAGCACTGGCCTTTTTAATAGTTTTGAGGGCATGCTCGTCGAAGGTTTAAACGGTATAGATAAAGTGACACCAAGATAATTAACAACATTGGATGAAAGATAGATAATCACAACTAGCAGCATTTTGAAATCACTACAGATTTGAGCTTAACAGGTAGTAGCAAAACAGAAGAACCAAAAGAACAACTCTGAGTTTCAATGTCGGTGTAAAGTTTGTTATCAGTGACCAGTTATAACCGACAAGCTTTCAGTGCTCCTCTCAATTAGTCTGTGGGGAATTACCCTGGCGCTATCATTGAGAATAAAATGGCACTGTCACCAGCATAAAACATGAGTTTATAATCATTTGTTCAAAAACACACTTTGTCATTCGGCAGGGAGCTGCCATTAATGGTTTGCTGGTGTTCAAAGTCTCCATGAGGGTGTGGACTATAAGTCCTAACTATGATTCATAACTAGAGCAGATATGTCCGGATACAATTTTATCTGTGCCATATGAAAGGCTTGATCCAGATAGAACTTTATCTGGCCATATATGGGTTTAGATCTGGTTCTGGTTTAGATCTGTGTTATATCTGCTCAACTTTTTATCTGATCTGATATAATTCCATATCTGTGCAGATATGGGCCGTATATGGAAATATTTCTGCTCATAAAGGACATATCTGGTCCAGATAAATTTTATCTGCTCATAATAAGACTTGATCCAGATAAACTTTATCTGGCCATATATGCTTAGATCTGGTTCTGGCTGGGCGTAGATCTGGGTTATATCTGCCCAATCTTTTATCTGGCACAGATATAATCCCATATCTGCAGCAGATATGGCCGATATGAAATCCATATCTGCCATATATGGAATTTCATATCTGACCCATAACGGATTTCGAGTAAGGGTTGACAGCTCCTGCTTAGGTAACAAAGAAAAGGATAGGACTCAAATACTAGTCCTCGAGGGACGCCATAGGTGGGTGGAGAAGTACCCATCAACACATGTCAGCATGTCATTTCATCTACTTGAAAGCCCCACCGCAGATACACTACCGTTTGTGGTTCGAGAGGCCAGGTGGTAGTTGGAGTTGCATGGGCGTTGGAAAAAAAAAATAGGCTCGCTCCGGCTGACATGTAATAGAAAACAAGAATGCAAGATGGATGCAGCGGCTCGTGCCGAACTGTAATTATTTTTGAAGTCATTTAAATAACTGTTTACTTTTTTTCACAATATTCAAAGTTAGTAATTTTATAACCACCAAAATATAATATAAAGCATATAATTACTTTGTAATATTTTGAAAATCTGGGGATGTTTGTGTGGCCATCCGGCCCCATTGCAGTGGCGTAGCCAGGATAATTCTCTTGACTTCGAAATGACGACCAAATCACCCTGTCCAACAAGTTTTTACTCTTGAATTATACTAATAAGATGGGCAGGATGTAGGTATCCGGGATTCCGTTTGGCGTGAACTTCCTAGAACTGAAAGTTGCTTATGTATGATAGGCTTAAGCTGGGATAATACGACTGGAAGATGGGCTGGGTACATGTTTTGATGAAAATTCGATTATACGGGGGATACGACAGCGATGTCACTGATGGGCACGCCAGAAACCCTGGATAAATTAGAGAAAGATTGACAAAGCCACATTGTGACAATGTTTAATAAATATACGTGGGCTGAATATGAGGATACATGTGACGCTAATCCTATGCTAGCTTCAACTAGTTAGATCTGCCCTTCAAGGCAGGACTTTATTTTTTTTTTGATAACGTTGGGGTTTTCCGCGTACCATAGCCACAGTACCCTTGTACGAGATTGTCGATACGGTAAAAGACGCGTTGTATACGCAGTCTGGCCAGTGTATGTTGAAATTGTTGACCTACGTTTGGACATGACGTTCGTAAGATCGAAGAACACTGGTTAAGCACTGCGGTAGCGTTAAATCGTCGGCTGGCTCTCTACGAAATAATCACTGGCTTTTTTTCTTTTCTTGATACAATAAGCCCCTTACTCAATGTACGTCTGCATGTTGCAAGGTTTGTTTTACTGACTGTTAGTGTTACTTTTGTTAGACAAATAATAGGCCTAAACGCAGTGTAAGGCCTAACGTTAGGCCTAGCCTACATGTAGGCTAGCTAGGAAACTGTTCTTGTAGTGTAGCCTGTGTGAATTCAGTTAGTTTCCGCCCTCGGTAGTTTCCGCCCACTATAAATGTTGTTTCCGCCCCTTGATTTGGAGGGCGAAAATACCGGTTTTAGGGGCGGAAAGTAACGAAATGAAGTGAGAATACCTGTGGGAATTGGAGACCAAATAACACCAGTTAGGTCGATATGGTCCAAATAATGAAGTAAACGGTTGTGTATTGATGGTAAAGTTGTACTGTTGTTCAGCAAAGCATACACGACAAGCTTTAAAGTGTGAAACATCGATGTAAGGTCGCTATTTGAAGAATTAATTACCTTGAACAGTGAACTGTGTATGTTGCCTAAATATATAGATGATTGGATATACAATATGATCTGGAAAAACAAAAACAATCCCATTTCCATCTATCCCGTTCTATCGGCATTAATTCCCCACTTTTCTATCCGACCTCTTTTTTACACAGTCAGTACCTATTTCATACACCCTAATTGTTCTCTTTATGGATCAATGACGCCGCTGGTTTATATCATACATTTTATGTGTATACACCCAATAACTGTCTGTACGTACTGCCATGCAGAGCTAGCGTTTGCCCGATAGCATACTCGTTACAGCTCTTTTATCCGCCCACACTCCAGAGTAATACTGTACACAATCCACTCTTCCTACGAGATTCCGAAAAGAAATAGAAACACTTGTAAGTTCATGTTAATTTTACACTTTTTTTTCCGCCCTTTAAACGTTACTTTCCGCCCTAATTTTAGGGCGGAAAGATACGGGCGGAAACTACCGAGGGCGGAAAACTAACGGACCCCGCCTAGTGTAGTTGCAGTGCACTCAGCCTATTGCTGGCAACGTTACTGTCGAGTGTTTGTTTTATGGACCAAGCTAGGCCTCGACTAGCCAAGGCCCACAGCCCACTGCGTTTCAGCCTGATTTTTAAGGAAATCTTCAGGTGCCCATCGGACAACCTGAAGCTAAATTTAGGTTGTCCGAATAGTTTTTGGTGCCCGAAAGAAAGTGACAACAAGAGATGAACACTTCTGTTCCTGTCTCTGCCATAGAAAACAAACATTTGCTTTAAATCCTGCATTTTGTCATTTTTATTTGCATAGTACAATATGAACGGTAGTCAATACCATGTCTCAATACCACTTCTTAAGGTGTTTTCATGACGATACTTTCCTGCTGATGTAGGTAACTATCCAATTAAAAATAAAATCTACTCGTCATCGGACAAGTTCAAGAGAGAAAGTGGTTGTCCGATGCAAGTTTTACCCGTCACGGACGATATGTAACGAGTGCTAAATTTCAGCCCTGCGTTCGGAGCATTATGTATATAGGCCTAGGCCTATAGGCCTAGGCCTACATATTATAAGGCCTAGCTAGTATACACTATACATAGACCTATGTATCTACAGTAGGATCATGGCCACTATCCGTCCGGCAGACTAGTACAGTCCCGATAGTATAATATATGAAGATTCATACTTTTTGCTAAAAAAATAACAGGTATTTAGAGAGTCGTTCTCAAAATGTTTTTGGTTGTATTATATCCATCTTTCTTTTTAAATTATCTAAGAAGAATTATTTTGAGAAACGACTCATCATTTACCATAAAATTGAAAGTAAGATTGCAACCCCCTATTTTTCAATGGAATGGAACACTGGACGGATATTGGCCATGATCCCTACAGTACAACGGGGCTGTGCCATTCTGCCATAGGTACTTTCCGCCATAGAAAATGTGTTCATTCCGCCATAGAAAACATGTCTTTCGGCATGGCAGTAAAGTGTTAATTATGATTATTTTAGTAGTGAATGATGTGTTCGTTCTCAAATAACCCTTTGAAATATTTTTGCAAGGAAAACAGACCTTTTGTTTTCTCAGATTTTAAGAAAGTGCCTTTCCGCCATAGATTTTGCACCTTTCCGCCATGTTTTTGCACCTTTCCGCCATGGCGGAATGGTGCAACCCATGGCGGAATGTTATGGCGGAATGTACCGATGGCGGAAAGACACTAGATTCCAGTACAACTATGTAGACTAAGCCTAGGCCTAGGCCCTAGGTCAATTCGGCTCGAACAACTTCGCGGTAGTTGCTGTACCTGCGTAGCTTCCATGTGGTCCAACGCACGTAATTGCTGTGACGAATGTTTTGAGAGACCCCATGGATAGCTACACAGATAAACGCTACTGCCGCAAAGTCATCGAGACGAATTGACCTACCTTGTAGGCTTACCAGTCAAAACGTCCCCCGTACCAAAAGTCCAAAACTCCCCGCTATTGGTCCCAACGTCAAATTTTGATTTACACAAACGAATCCTGTTTTGTTTCTTAAAACATTCTATGAAACTGCTAATCGTGTGTTACTAGGAGGTTCACACTATTGTATGCTAAACAGCACTCATTGCTGTTCAGTTGTGACATAGTCCGATAGCTATGGTTACAATCATGTACGCACATACGCGTATGTAGCAACAATCATTGCAACGCAAACTTACCGCATGTTACTGTGAGAGTAACATCGTCTGCGTGTTTCTGCAATGATTGTTGCTACATACGCGTATGTGCGTACATGATTGTAACCATAGCTATGGACTATGTCACAACTGAACAGCAATGAGTGCTGTTTAGCATACAATAGTGTGAACCTCCTAGTAACACGATTTAGCAGTTTCATAGAATGTTTTAAGAACAAAACAGGATCGTTTGTGTAAATCAAAATTTTGACGTTTTGACCAATAGCGGGATGTTTTGGACTTTTGGTACGGGGACGTTTTGACTGGTAAGCCTACAAGGTAGGTCATTCGTCTCGATGACTTTGCGGCAGTAGCGTTTATCTGTGTAGCTATCCATGGGTCTCTCAAAACATTCGTCACAGCAATTACGTGCGTTGGGACCACATGGACAGCTACGAAGTACAGCAACTACCGCGAAGTTGTCGAGCCGAATTGACCTAGGGCCTAGGCCTAGGCTAGTCTACCTAGTTGTACTGGAATCTAGTGTCTTTCCGCCATCGGTACTTCCGCCATAAACATTCCCGCATGGGTTTTGCACCATTCCGCCATGGCGGAAAGGTGCAAAAACATGGCGGAAAGGTGCAAAATCTATGGCGGAAAGGCACTTTCTTAAAATCTGAGAACAAAGGTCTTGTTTTCCTTGCAAAAATATTTTCAAAGGGTTATTTTGAGAACGACACATCATTCACTACTAAAATAATCATAATTAACACTTTACTGCCATGGCCGAAAGACATGTTTTCTATGGCGGAATGAACACATTTTCTATGGCGGAAAGTACCTATGGCAGAATGGCACAGCCCCCGTTGTACTGTAGGGATCATGGCCACTATCCGTCCAGTTGTTCCATTCCATTGAAAAATAGGGGTTTGCAATCTTTACTTTCACATTTTTATGGTAAATGATGAGTCGTTCTCAAAATAATCTTCTTAGATAATTTAAAAAGAAAGATGGATAATATACAACCAAAAGCATTTTGAGAACGACTCTCTTAATACCTGTTATTTTTTTTAGCAAAAGTATGAATACTTCAATATTCCTAATATCGGACTGTACTAGTCTGCCGGACGGATAGTGGCCATGATCCTACTGTATTATACATAGGTCTATGTATAGTGTATTAGCCTAGGCCTATAATATGTAGGCTAGGCCCTATAGCCTAGGCCTATATACATAATGCTCCGAACGCAGGGCTGAAATTTAGCACTCGTCCAATCGTCCGTGACGGGTAAACTTGCATCGGACAACCACTTTCTCTCTTTGAACTTGTCCGATGGACGAGTAGATTTATTTTAATTGGATAGTTCCCTACATCAGCAGGAAGTATGTCATGAAAACCCCCTTAAGAAGTGGTATTGAGACAATGGTATTGACTACCGTTCATTATTGTACTATGCAAATAAAAATGACAAAATGCAGGATTTAAAGCAAATGTTTGTTTTCTATGGCAGAGACAGGAAACAGAGTGTTCATCTCTTGTTTGTCACTTTCTTTCGGGCAACCAAAACTATTTCGGACAACCTAAATTTAGCTTCAGGTTGTCCGAAGGGCAACCTGAAGATTTCCTTAAAAATCAGGCCTGGAACGCTGTGGGCTGTGGGCCCTTGGCTATTCGAGGCCTAGCTTGGTCCATAAAACACACTCGACAGTAACGTTGCCAGCAATAGCTGCGTGCACTGCAACTACACTAGGCGGGGTCCGTTAGTTTCCGCCCTCGGTAGTTTCCGCCCGTTACTTTCCGCCCCTAAAAATTAGGGGCGGAAAGTAACGTTTAAAGGGCGGAAACATAAAGTGTAAAATTAACATGAACTTACATGTGTTTCTATTTCTTTTTCGGGAATCTCGTTAGGAAGAGTGGATTGTGTACAGTACTATTACTCTGGAGTGGATATAAGAAATGTAACGTTAGTATGCTACTCGGGCAAACGCTAGCTCTATGGCAGTACGTACAGACCAGTTATTGGGTGTATACACATAAAATGTATGATATAAACCATGAGGCGTTCATTGATCCATAAAGAGAACAATTAGGGTTGTATGAAATAGGTACTGACTGTGTTAAAAAAGAGGTAGGATAGAAAAGATGGGGATTAATGCCGATAGAACAGATAGATGGAAATGGGATTGTTTTTGTTTTTTCACAGATCATATTGTATATCCAATCATCTATATATTTTAGGCAACATAACACAGTTTCACTTGTTCAAGGTAAATAATTCTTCAATAGCGCCCTTACATCGATGTTTTCACACTTTAAAGCTTGTCGTGTATGCTTTGCTGAACAACAGTACAACTTTTACCATCAATATCACAACCGTTACTTCATTATTTGGACCATATTCGACCTAACTTGTGGTTTATTTGGTCTCCAATTGCACAGGTATTCTCACTTCATTTCGTTACTTTCCGCCCTAAAACCGGTATTTTCCGCCCTCAAAAATCAAGGGCGGAAACAACATTTTATAGGGCGGAAACTACCGAGGGCGGAACTAACTGAATTCACACTAGGCCTACACTACAAGAACAGTTTTCCTAGCTAGCTACAGTAGGCTAGGCCTAACGTTAGGCCTTACACTGCGTTAGGCCTATTATTTGTCTAACAAAAGTAACACTAACAGTCAGTAAAACAAACCTTGCTAACATGCAGACGTACATTGAGTAAGGGGCTTTATTGTATCAAGAAAAGAAAAATAGCCAGCTGATTATTTCGTAGAGAGCCAGCCGACGATTTAACGCTACCGCAGTGCTAACCAGTGTTTCTTCGATCTTACGAACGTCATTGTCCAAACGTAGGTCAACATATTTCAACAATACACTGGCCAGACTGCGTATACAACGCGTCTTTTACCGTATCGACAATCGACAAGGGTACTGTTGGCTATGGTACGCCGAAAACCCAACGTTATCAAAAAAATAAAGTTCATGCCTTGAAGGGCAGATTTACACCTAGTTTGAAGCTAGCATAGGATTCAGCGTCACATTTATCCTCATATTCAGCCCACGTATCTTATTAACATTGTCACAATGTGGCTTTGTTCAATCCTTTCTTAATTTATCCCAGGGTCTGGCGTGCCCATCAGTGACATCGCTGTCGGTATCCCCCCGTATAATCGAATTTTCATCAAAACATGTACCCAGCCCATCTTCCAGTTCGTATTATCCCAGGCTTAGCCTATCATACATAAGGCAACTTCAGTTCTAGGATAGTTCCACGCCAACGGAATCCCGTAACCTACATCCTGCCCATCTTATTATTATAATTCAAGAGTAAAACTTGTTGGACAGGGTGATTTGGCTCGTCATTTCGAAGTCAAGAGAAGTACTCCTGGCTACGCCACTGCAATGGGGCCGGGATGGCCCACACAAACATCCCCCAGATTTTCAAAATATTACAAAGTAATATATGCTTTATATTATTATTTGGTGGTTATAAAATTACTAACTTTGAATATTGTGAAAAAAAGTAAACAGTTAATTTAAATGACTTCAAAAATAAATTACAGTTTCGGCACGAGCCGCTTGCATCCATCTTGCATTCTTGTTTTCTTATTACATGTCAGCCTGAGCGAGCCTATTTTTCCAACGCCCATGCAACTCCAACTACCACCTGGCCTCTCGAACCACAAACGGTAGTGTATCTGCGGTGGGGCTTTCAAGTAGATGAAATGACATGCTGACATGTGTTGATGGGTACTTCTCCAACCCACCTATGGCGTCCCTCGAGGGACTAGTATTTTGAGTCCTATCCTTTTTCTTTGTTACCTAATGCAGGGAGCTGTCAACCCTTACTCGAAATCCAGTTATGGGTCAGATATGAAATTCCATATATGGGCCAGATATGGATTTCATATCTGGCCCATATCTGCTGCAGATATGGGATTTATATCTGGGCCAGATAAAAGATTGGGCAGATATAACCCAGATCTACGCCAGAACCAGATCTAAGCCATATATGGCCAGATAAAGTTTTATCTGGATCAAGTCTTTATATGGAGCAGATAAAATTTTATCTGGACCAGATATGGTCCTTATATGAGCAGAATATATTTCCATATACGGCCCATATCTGCACCAGATATGGAATTTATATCAGATCAGATAAAAAGTTGAGCAGATATAACACAGATCTAAACCAGAACCAGATCTAAACCATATATGGCCAGATAAAGTTCTATCTGGATCAAGCCTTTATATGGCACAGATAAAATTGTATCCGGACCATATCTGCTCTAGTTATGAATCATAGTTAGGACTTATAGTCCACACTCCTCATGGAGACTTTGAACACCAGCAAACCATTAATGGCAGCTCCCTGCCGAATGACAAAGTGTGTAATTGAACAATGATTATAAACTCATGTTTTATGCTGGTGACAGTGCCATTTTATTCCCCAATGATAGCGCCAGGGTAATTCCCCACAGACTTGGAGGAGCACTGAAAGCTTGTCGGTTGTAACTGGTTCACTGATAACAAACTTTCCACCGACATTGAAACTCAGAGTTGTTTCTTTTTGGTTCTTCTGTTTTGCTACTCCCTGTTAAGCTCAAGTCTGTAGCTGATTTCAAAATTGCTGCTAGTTGTGATTATTCTATTCTTTCATCCAATGTTGTTAATTATCTTGGTGTCACTTTATCTATACCGTTTAACCTTCGACGAGCATGCCCTCAAAACTATTAAAAAAGGCCAGTGCAAGGCTTTTTTTTCTGCATCAGCAAGTCAGGTTTCAAATCAACGGTTCTGAATCAACGGTGCATAAATTATGCATGGCCTTTATTCAATGCCTTTTTTATTACTGTTCTCCCTCTTGATACATTAGCCTCAGTAAAACCCTCAAGAAGAAACTCCAAGCGATTCAACACAAAATGGTTCGTTACATACTTACACAAGGCCCCATATATTATGTCGGCCACGAGCAAATTTCCAGTCTCGGTATAGTACCTTTAGAGAGTAGAGCCAAATTGTTGAGGCTAAACCCCACCTACAATTTTTCTTTCTACATTTGTAGTTCTCCATACCTCACGGCTAATTGAATCAAAGCTTCCGCTGTTCATAATAAGGGTACCCGTTTTAGTCCTTACAATTTTTATGTTACTGATTCTAGGGGTATTGTCACCTCTACACTTTTACTTCTATAGCCATTCATTATTGCAATGCAAGCCCGGTTCGTTTTCAGAACCATCACATTTTGTAGTTGCGTTAAAAGCCGCGTTTAAAAGGTATCTTCTGTAAATTATCCTCTTAGCCTTGTATTCTATTACCATAATTTTTATTATCTTTTACTTTTTAGTGTATTTTATATTTTCTCCTTTTTATCTTTCCTCTCTCTTTTATTCTTTTGTGCATTTTACTGTTTTGTACTTATGTTCCGTTTGCCTTGAAAAATGGGCGTCCGGAGGGGGCAAGGCGGGCACTTGCCCCACCCCGAAAAAACAAAAACTTGAAAAAACTAAGAAAAAATAAATAAACAATTATAAACACACACCCAGTGTGAATTTCTACTCTCAAAACAGGAATTGAATAAAAATATCAACACTCAGGCGTCAGCAGCCCCCTCCCCCAGCATATTTTTGGTATTTTTTAAAGTTTATATTTACGATATTGCAAGTGTTTCCCCATTTTAAGTGCGGTAAATAGGCCTTGGAAGTGCCATTTTCAGCGATCTGGGAAGCATTTTGGGCTAAAATTTTCTTGCGCTCCGCGCCAACCCATGGTGGCGCAGAGCACTGAAAGTCTGTCTTGGGCTTCGCCCCCCCCCCCCCGACAAGTTCCTGGTTACGCCTTTGTCAACACTGTGTGAAAAAGTAGCATCTAAACTCTTTTCGGGGAGTAAAATATTTCCCATAAAAAAAGTGGGCCCCCTAAAAAATTTTGCCCGCCTGAAATTTTTTTCTGCGGACGTCCATGCCTTGAAACTCAATTTTGACTGTAACTTCAATTTTGATGTTTCTTGGGCCACCATGGAAATGTGCAGACATTTTGTCCGCCTAATGGATTAAGCTCTTGTTACTCAATTGTTATTGTTACGTTTCCTTTGTTTTTTATGTATTTTCTATTCCTTGCCAAAGGCAAACGGAATCTCTATGCGGTGGTGATGCCGTGTGTGTCTTTGTGTATGTGTATGTGTGTTTGTATAGTATGTATGCGTGTATGTGCGTATGTGAAGCTTTGCTTGTAAACACGATATCTCAAGAAGGGCGGTAATTGGTAATTGTGAATGATATCATACTGGGCATGTGGATACCTCACATTAAGTACACGATTACCATTTTTTTTTTTGGTGGAGGTCAAATATCTTTTGTGGTCACCAGAAGTCAAATTGTAAAAGCCATGAATTTTTTGTAAACATGATATCTACAAAAGCAAAACTTCAATGAATTTCATAGTTGGCGTGTAGGTAGCGCATACTAAGTGGATGTTTCTCATTGCTTTTTGGTGGCGTTCAAAGATCATTTGGGGTCAAAGGAGGTCAAATAGAGGTCAAACTGTAGAAACTTTAAAAATTGCCTATAGATATTTAATCTCAACATGCGTAAGCTTAAGGGATCTCACACTTGCTAGGCAATGGAGTAGGGGAAACAAGCCAGTGAGCCACAACTGGAAAAAAGACCGTGGCCCGCCCGACTTAAACCAATTGATTAGAAACTGACTCGGCCGTAAAACCGCTAACTCTAAAACAAACTTGCTAAATGGATACTCCATATAGAGCAGATCGATGATCCCCATTGTTTTCTTATTTTTGGTGTATAGACCAAAGCATAGGCGTAGGAGACGGGAGGCTGGGCGGCTGCAGCCTCCCAACCCAAAATTTTGTGAAAATTTGGGCAAAATGCTGAGAATTTTCGGGCACCTACTGAAAATAAAAATAACGGAATGATGTAGCTAAAGGGTATTAATAAATTAAAAAACTTCCTTGGTAATAAATATAAAGTTCTGATTTGAATTGCACCAGCACCTATATATTCCGTATTAAATCATCAGCGTGTTTTTTAATGGTTAAACTTAAATTATGATTATCAGTGGTGTATTTGAGCGGGCCATATCGCCATGCCCCACCCTCACTGCTGCTGATGTTTTTCTACCTAAAATACCTCAATTTTTTTAACACAAATTTTACTTCAAAGGTAGCATATGTGGCACCAGATTGCATGTAAGGACACAAATTTTTCAAAAATTTTTAAGGGAGGGGGAAACCCCCTCTCCCAGGCCGGCGATCAACGACTTCCGCCAAAATTAAAACCAATAAAGAAGATAGAAACACGCCAAATTGTTGTGTTATTGGCATGCGGGGTGATAAACGATGAATGGCCATATGGTATGTACATTAATATGTCGAACGTGCGTGGAGCGCCCGGGAATTTTTGGTTTTATTTTTCGGGCAAGTCGTTCCAGCCCCCCCCCCCCCCCATCAACTTGGGCTCCCACGCCTATGGACCAAAGGTCATTTTGGGTCACTATAGAGGTCACAGTGTTGAAAATTTTGTAAATGTGATATCTCAAGAAGAAAATGTATATGATTCGCAAACGTTCAAGCTAGGTACTCCTCAAATAGCATATGGTGTTTGCAATATTTGGTGGAGGTCAAAGGTCATTTGGGGTCAGTAGAGGTCAAACTGTAGCAACTAGGAAAATTACTTGTTTACATACATGATATATATGTCACGAAGGGTAACATTGATGCATGAATCACATGTGGATACCCTGGCATATCAATTAGATGATCTTTATTGTTTTTGGTGGGATCAAAGGTCACTTGAGCTCATCAGGTGTTACAACTGTGAAAACTTTGATAACACATTACACATTATTATGGCAAGAAGGGAAACTTCAATTAATATCATACTAAGTATGTTGGTGCCTAAAGATTTTGATGAAGGTCAAAGGTCATTTTGGGTCACCAGAGGTGAAACAGCCGAACCCTTGATAACCGCATGTAAACCCAATATCTAAAGATAGATAACAGTGAGGGACTTCACTTTGTTATGCAGATGCCCTATATTAAGTAGATAATCGCTGTTGTTTTTGCGGAGGTTAAAAGTCATTTGTGGTCAAACTACAAAAATCTTGTTTATGTGGTACCTCAAGAAGGAAAATGTGTATTCAAATCTCATACCGTTTCAGGTAAGTACTCCATATAATATTCAGCATATGGTCTCTTCAATATTTAGTGGAGGTCAAAAGGCATTTGAGGTTTCTAAAGATTTCACTAGAACCTTATGTTAACGTGATATTTTAAGGGAGAAATCCTATGTGAATCTCACACTTGGCATGTGGGCGTCCCACATTGAGTGTAGTTCAATATCTCTTTATCTTTAGAGAAGTTTTCGTTCAAACACCTACCAAACATGGACACCTTAATTGAAAACGTGATTTTTCAATTATGAAACATGTTTGGATTTCACACCTGGGATGTTTTGCCCAAACTAGAAACAAGCAGCTAATTTATGATAAATTTGACATGATATCAATCTGTTTGATCTATGGACATGGGTTTTTAACTTTCTATGCACAATAACTTCACTTTGATATTCATTATAGCGGCTCGCCATAGGGACACGGGGGTAAGTGCCCACCAAAAGTTTGTAAAGCATGGTCTTCAATCAGCTGATGAGCTCAAGTGACCTTTGATCCCACCAAAAACAATAGAGATCATCTAATTGATATGCCAGGGTATCCACATGTGATTCACGCATCAATGTTACCCTTCGTGACATATCATGTATGTATACAAGTAATTTTCCTAGTTTCTACAGTTTGAGCTCTACTGACCCCAAATGACCTTTGACCTCCACCAGATATTGCAAACGCACCATATGCTATCAGTTGAGGAGTACCCAGCTTGAACGCTTGCGAATCATATACATTTCCTTCTTGAGATATCACATTTACAAAATTTTCAACACTTTGACCTCTATAGTGACCCAAAATGACCTTTGGTCCATAGGCGTAGGAGCCCAAGTTCAGACATTCCAACCCTTGGACTCTTCAAACCGGGACAGTTCCAAAATTTAGCCGTGCCTCACCATACCATCTACATCAACACGTACATGTTCAAGTTTTTTTTTTTTTTCCTATAATGGAAGAAGGGCCTAGGTCCCCAATATATGTGCCTATCAACGAAAAGGGGATTGAGATAAGTCGGGCATTCCCGATAACATTACGGAAAATGTATGCCTATGGTAGGCTCACCCGTGGCCCTGGACTACGTTCTGCGGATAAATGATGTGGACTACAGTACATTCGTCTAAGAAGGATGAGGTTAACTTTATATAAAGAAGGGAACCAACAGCTTCATGTGGCGCGCGTAGCGCGCCGAAATTTTTAGTCCCCATAGCGGAATCTCCATTCATGTTAAGGATGAAAATAAATGAACCGTCAGGCCGTCCGACCCTAGTCGGGACCTACACTGTCCCACTTTTCAGTGCACAAAACATTTTCTGGAAACCGGGACAATTGGTAGGCAAACCGGGACACGGGGAAAATGCACTCCAAAACCGGGACAGTCCCCGGTCAAACCGGGACGGTTGGAATCTTTGCAAGTTGATTGGGGGGGGGGGGCTGGAACGACATGCCCGAAAAATATAACCAAAAATTTCCGCGCGCTCTACACACGTTCGATGGTGATAAAACATTTTGCTTTGAAACTGTCCTGGGGGAGGGGGAACTTCCCTACAGGCCTACACTGCGAACGACCACGAGGGATTGGTGGTTTCAATAGAAGAGTTGTACGAATGTAACAGGGCAGGCCTGATACATTGTGTTAGGCCTAACGTTGGACTTGTTTGTACACACGTGCAGCAAATCACGTAGGCCTAGCTATAGGCTAACTTAACGTTAGTAACATTGGTATTTGCAAGTGTGATGCAGTTGGAAGTGTCGCCCTAGGCTAAGCCAATTCTATATTATAATACATAAGAATTTTGAATTAATAGTGGTCTGACTTTACGATAATTTATAACAGGCCTGCCCTGTTACACGAAGCTACGACAAACAGGATGTCTACAGGAAGTAACCCCGAAACCCGGAAGCAATATTTAAAACGGGTGGGCGCAAAGAGCCAGAAGAAAACAGCGTCTAGACATTTAATTGTAGCCTATTGTTCTCCTTTAGTTCTAAATGCAGTATTTTTATTGCATAAAAATCCCTACTTTCCCAGGTGCCTGTTCTTTCCATGGAGCAGGGTATGGGAACCTTTATCCCGCTCTATAAGGCTCTCTTTCATTTTGTCGATGGTCTGGGACAAGTGCCCCTCAACTTTTATTAATGTGAAAAATAAGGTTAGTGTAGATTTTGAGGTTAAAGACTATGTGATACTAAATCTTTTGTGGGTAGTATTTACATGGATATTGTCAAGGGCATCGGCAAGTTAATGTGCCAGGGAAGTAATTTTTATTGGAGGCTGCATCTAGGGATACTGTGGCCAGCGAAAACCTTTAACTGCGATCGCCGAAGCGCGAAGCCGGAGGCTGGGGAATGAGGGTCCTCCCAGAGAAATCTTTCTTAAAATTGAAGACTGTTGCGGCCATTCTCGTGGATCATTTCTCGAGAAAATCCTTCTTCCCCCAGGTGTAATTTGAAGTGCTAATGAAATAGTTTTCATATGATGTAGGCGGTGGGCCAATGGTCTAAAAGTGCTCTATTTCTTGACTTCCGTAGTCCCCCCTAGGGAAGTACTTAAAATGACCTAGATACATTGGGAACGATGTCCTAAGGACATATTTTACATGTTTCCCACTTTTCAAAGTTGCACATTCATGAGTAATCACGGGAAACATGCTATTTTGGTTGCTAGGAAAATTTTTCCATAGCAACGGTAGCTTATGAGCAGAATAAACACAAAATCCAAACTTCTAATGATGGAAAAACAGAAAAAATATCACTTTCTTTTCAAAAGAAGTCTCATTTGCATATATTCCTTTGATTTATAATGAAAAATCCACATTTTGGGTTGCTAAGGAACATTTTCCCCTAGCAACATACTCAGAAAGCAGAATAAACACAAAATCTAAACTTCCAACTATGAAAATACAGAAAAAATGTCATTTCCCTTCCAAAAACTAAAACAATTCATTAACATGTTTGAAATTAGCATCAAAAATAGACTTTTTTTTGGTTGCTAAGGAAACATTTTCCCTAGCAACAGTAGTCAAAAAGCAGAATGAACACAAAATCTAAAATTCCAATATTATGAAAATAAAAAAGAAATGTCATTTCCCTCGCAACAAGAAAACATTGATGTACAATATTTGAAATTATCATGAAAATTTCACTATTTTGGTTGTTAGGGAAAATTTTCCCTAGCAACAGAAGTCAAAAAGTAGAATAAATACAAAATCCAAACTTCCAATTGTGAAAATGCAGAAGAAATATCATTCACCTTTAAAATAAAAACAATTTATCCACACTTTTTGAAATAATCACGAAAAATACACCTTGGTTGAAACCTTGGAAAATTTCCCTAGCAATGGCAGCCTAAGCCCTGGGAAATGAACACAAGATGCAATCCCAATTGTATGTGTGAACGATAAATTTCTCCAACTTCAAGTTTCCAGAGAAATAAAGAGAAAACACCTAAAATGACAAGTCTCAAAGACATTACACTGCTTGGTTGCAAAGGATAACTTTACCTAGCAAAGAAAGTGTAAGCACCGAATAAAAGACAAAGTGAAGCTTCAAGTTATGCGAATAGGTATTTCAGGGAATAAAGAAAACAATTTCTGTGACTTTTTGGAGAAATCTGCCAAAATGGTGAGGATTCAGAGAATGGTTGGTTGGCATAATTTTCCATAGCAAACTGAAGTTACAATTCTTACAGGATAAAAACAAATTGTAACTGATGTTAACAAATAATTTTAGTTCACTGAAATTTGAAAATATCAACAATCTCTTATAATCAGGTTGAATATGAGATGCACTACACAAATGATGGTAGGAACATGCAAATTTAACCAATAATCACTTAACAACATTTGTTCTACATCATTTATCTACTAGCCTTTCAGCAGCCCCTTTTATATACTTCTTAAAGTAAATGATGAAGCTTTAAAAACCTTCAGACAATCCCATTGAACCTTGGTTGTAACCTTCCATTTCCATATGTACAGTAAGTGTAGAATATGCTACTCCCCCCCCGCCACCCAAACACATTCTCTCAATCAAAACTGTCTTATTCTACTCTACTTTCTTCAGAGGCTGCCTAGTTCCATCCTCATACTGACCCTACCTAAAACATAAACCTTAACAAGCAGAGCTTCAAGCTGAATTGATAGGTCACCAAGGATTATTACATTTCACCATCACCATGCCTATAAAATTGGTTAAGTAGTGTCTGGATTTATTCAGTATTCCTACAGATATCCAGCCTCAACTCCACCTACCCTTTACTCATAAAAGAACTGCCCATACAATTAATAACTTACATACATAACAAACTGTAATGTTCACGACCATGTGTATTTTAAAAAAGGATTATATAACAATCACATGTTGACTGTTGCCTCATATTTTCCAGTCCAGCAAGTTTTCCTGAAAGATGCTCTCCTATACTGTACAAACTGCAGGTTTTTTCATTGATACAGTATATGAGTACCTGTGAGTGCCATTTCTACAGAGTAAGTTGGTGGATTCTAGGAGTACACCATGACCATCGAAACATACTACAGTAACCAGTCTTGAGAGGGTTTTCATTGTTTTTCACTGCTTAATATTTCACCAATTGAAAGCATCTCATCATTCACATCATCTACAGAAGTATATGACTATATCATGGCATCTTTGAGTCCCTAGGGTCCCCAATATATGAAGGCAATGGTCCCTCTTCAAATCTCAAAGTGGATGGGTACAAAAGGATGAAATACAGTATAAATAGATCATGACCGAGCCCTCCTTCTTACATACTCAAGTGGTTGCTCACTTGCTACACTAGGCATTTCACTCCCAGCAGGTGTTTCGGCTTCTGAAGCTGCAATTAACAAAAATTGTCAAAGGTCAATCTCCAAACTACAGTTACTTGCAGCCAAGACTTTTTTTTGACATTTTATGAACACTGTTTCTGAATATCAACATCAAAAAAAAAAAAAAATCTGCAGAGCATTGTTACAATCATATGGATATGACAAATGAAAGGGAAGGGGAGGGGCACTGTGCACTGAAAGTTTTCAAAAACTCCCAGAATGCAGAGATTTGGGGCAAAAGAAACTGTGCCCTCCTCCCAAACCAAATGGGCCCATAAGCTTATGATTAAAATTTATCTGACTCTTAATTTACCACATTTCTCGAAACTGCAAAAGTTAAAGGACACCCATTTGAATTGGTATCTGTCAGACGGCAGCTGCTTAACCCCCCTTCATAAAGTTTGCTGACAATGCTACTATCTTCAGTTTGTTTATAGATGCATGGAAACAGACTATCAGTCAAAGGCTAGTCTGTATAATCTGCTCTTTACTTTGCAAACGGTAGCCTAATATGCCTATGAATCCATGTAATACATCAGTATAACCTGCAAGGAAAACTTGCCATCACTGATCAATGTTTACTTTGACCAGCCTTTTATGTCTCAGTGAAAGACATTAACAAACATGCAGCATTGAATTAGAAAGTGGGTCTTTTCAGAAAGCCCAGTCTTTGTGCACTTTAAAGTGCAATGTTTTACACACTTACAGTAATCACATTTCCACAGAGTTACCAGGCTTGGGAGTTACTGTAATTACTGGGTCTGCCTAAGGCAAATTATAGCCTGAAGGTATGTAGCCCATCCTCAGCCTACACAATAGCATTGCATTTCATGCAATTCAAATAGCAGTGTAATGTATCATGAGACATTGTCATTTGAGGTGTTTTCATTCTAATTTCTATGGATAACTTGAAGGTGGAGAAATTACGTCCCGCCTACAAATTGGGATCCATTGCCATCTGAGGTGTTCATTTCCAGGGGCTTAGGCTTGCCATTGCTAGGGAAAATTTGTCCAAAGGATTCCAACCAAGGTGTATACTGTATTTTCATGAATTATTCAAAAAAGGGTGGATAATTGTTATATTTTAAAGGTGTAATGATATTTCTTCTGCATTTTCATAATGGAAGTTGAGGATTTTGTATTATTTACTTTCTACCTCATCTCACTTTATGACTACATAGTTGCTAGGGAAAATGTCCTTAGCAGAGCACAAAAGTCATTCCATATTTCATGCCTAATTTTAAACATGTGAATGAAATGTTTTAGTTTTTGGAAAGAGACGGAAATGACATATTTTTTCTAATTTATCATAGTTGGAAGTTTTAGATTTTGTGTTTTATTCCTCTTTCCGACTACTGTTCCTAGGGAAAATGTTCCTTAGCACCAAATGTGTGGTTGTTTTCATTATAAATCCAGAAGGAATATTAAATCAAAATGAGTACTTCTTTTGAAAATAAAGTGGTATTTTATTCTGTTTTCCCCCCATCATTAGAGTTTGGATTTCTGTGGTTATTCTGCTCGTAGCTAACGTTGCTAGGGAAAAAATTTCCCTAGCACCAAATATTATTTTACCGTGATTCCTCATAAATGTGCAACTTTGAAAAAGTGGGAACATGTTAAATATTTCCTTATGCTATCGTTCCCATGTATCTAGGCATTTTTTAGTACGGTCCCTAAGGGGGACTACGGAAGTCAAGAAATAGCAGCACTTTTAGACCTTGGCCCCATCGCCTATTCCCCTATCCTTACAACTGACCTCTATGTAAACGTTTTTGGTATATCAAGATGTTGGAAAAAGAGATGTCAAGAACAAAACGTAGTCCCCATTTCACCTATAGAAATCTTGCCCATCTTAAGTGTCCTCAGTTATATCACATTGCTGATGACGACCTACAGAATCTGTTGTGAATTTACTTAATGCATAGCCTATACTTCACTGTGCTGACTTATGGAAATGGGGGACAATTTGCAATGATGGTAGCAGGCGCGCGATTTCTGTTTCACAGTGGGAAGGGGGGGGGGGTTGCCGATCTTTCACAAGAAATTTACTTGTGTGAAAAACACAAAGTCATTGTGGAGGATTTCTTTGAAAGTGGGGTTGTAAACCCCAACCCCATTAGGAACTTCTCTCTTAAAGGTTTCAGACCCTATTTTGTAACTATTTTAACTGTTTATCTTTTACCTACATCCAATTTCACTGGTCTTGGACTTCCTGTGAATTTACCACACATAGAAGATTTTAACTGTGCAATATGGAGAAATGTCAACAGTTGTTATGCTGCTGTGTAAGTCCAACTGGGACAAAAGTTCCACCGGCCAGGATTAAGTTAATCCTAGAAGGTGATTGTTGAGGTGCTTACAACAAGAAATGGTACGTGTGGTGTAGATTAGGATTTTATTACACCGCGGCGCTGTTTCACGTTTGTGAAGTCTGGTCAAGAAATGTGTGCAGATTTTTAAGATGAGGAGTTCCCTAATGCCCCGGTTCTCTTCCATGATGAGGTATGTTCAGTATGTTAGACTGCGGTGTGCGTGTGGTTTACTTCAAAACTACTGTACCTGTTTGTTGTCTGTGTGCTGTTAGTGTAGCGTTGACATTTTGAGTGCGCAAGTGCGTGCAGAGGTGAACAGAAGCTCGCTGTTTCCATTAATATCACATGCAGCTAACATAATAATTATGGTCCTACGTGTTGGATATTCCTAGGTATGCAGAACTTGACCCTAACCTAACACCTAAAGATATGGTTGACCAAGCCTACTAAGGTGGAAAGAAGATTACAGAACTTACTGGCATGCTTTCGCACGAACTCTTGAACACATGCAAATATACATGAAATAAAGAAAACTTGAAAACATACACATACAGGATCACTTTCTTTGGAGGAAGGGGGGGTTAACACTTTTGTTCCACATTTAAAGCACTTTTTCGAAAAAAATGGCATAATATATATATTGCCAAAATATAAGCTTTCCTGCCTGAAATGGTAAGCTTGGTGCCCCAGTACCCGTCATGTAGGCTATGCTTAATCATAAATCAATTAAAACCACTGGATCTCACCACTTCTATGGCATTTAAATATAGCTTAAATAGTTTTTTCAAACATTGAGATCAATGATCAAAATCTCTCTTGCCTTTTGTGATATTTTTGTGCCGTGATTTTTTTTCAAAGCGCTGCAGGAATTTTTTACACTTGGAAGTTTTGGAGGTGTTCCAAGCCATTTGGCTTTTTAAGATTTTTAGCGAGTCAGCAAACAATTTGTTAATTTGAACCACCCTGTCCCTGTGGGAATTGTTCTCTTCTCCAGCATAGGTAAGCTGAGACCCAGAACTGGTTGGGCAGAAGGTGTGCAAAAGGAAATAAAAAATCAGAGAGAGACAAATCCTACATGACAGGGTGGACCAATTAACAAACTAATTTTTCTCCCTGATTGAAAAATATCAATTCAATTCATTCATTTCTACCATCATCAAACAACATCTTCATACATCAGTACATATACAGAATATATTACAACTTATTTTAGAATGGAAACAAATCACAAGCAACTGTTGAAAAATTAACTGGTAATTAGTGATGGGTAGAGATAATCCTGCAAAGAACCTGGCCGACCCGAAATGCAGAATGGATATTTCAACCCACTGCAGAGCCACACCAGGTATTGAATGGACAAGGAGGGAAAATTTCCCCCCCCCCCCTAAGATTTATGCACACAAAAATGGCACCCACTTCTTCCCCACAACATCTTTATATAGAAAGTCCATGGCTGCTGATCAAATTGATTTTTGTCTTTTAATATACAGTATCAATGACAAACAATGAAATCCCTTCGTACGTAATTGAATAAGCGGATTTGAACTCGGAATTATCATGGCATTTGCTATAAAACTATATAAAATGCGACAATACCCTCTTAGTTTCAATTAAATGTGGTATCAGCTCCATTGGTGTGATAAGTGCCGTAGATGCACATTTAAAGCATAAGTTTTTATCATATTTTTCCATCAACTCAGGATCTGTAAAGAGGAAAGAGCACCCATTCCAGCATTATTACCTAAGCAAAGAAGAAAAAAAAAGAACAGTGTGTTTTAATGACGAGGTAGAGTCAACGTTAACACTGTAACTAATGAAAACAATTTTAATTATACCACACAAAAATATCACGAGCTATAATCAATTCCCAATTTATGCCAAACATGCAACCTAAAATAAGAAGATACCACCACATCACTTCACTGAACAACACCTGTAGTGGCCAGGGCACATTTTTTTAACCGAGCAAGCCAAATGACATGACTTGCATATAACCACGGCTGTAACATCTGAGTCCCAGACTCGGTACTTGGTTCATTCCGAACTCGAGTCTGTTCTTTCACCCGACTCAGAATTGAACCGGAATGGGAGGTCCACTGAATTCAGAATTAATTGGCCAGGAATGATTCATCTGAATTCAACTCAGAGCCAATAATTCCAGTCAACCCAAGTCCACAAAGAGGAAGTTTCATTAAATGGTACCTAGGCAACATTATTTTGGTGCACAATTATAACAGTAAATGGTCCCATACACTCACTAAATTGCAGGGTTGCCTTAATATGCAACTGACCCTCCTGAAAAGTGCTGTTTTCATCACATTGTACTTGTAAACAGTACAAAAGTATTTGTATGAGGCACTACATACACTGTCCATTACTGCGAATTTGGAAAACCTGGATCCCTCAACTGGCGGTGGAATCATATGGTACGTAAAATACTCGGATTGGCCTGGAATGGTGGCCACTGGAATCCAGAATTGGCTCCCGAATTGGGTTAGTGGACCTCTGTTAAACAACTCGGGAAGTTATAACCCTACTTGACTGTCCTGACAGTGGTTTCCTGTGGGGTGGTGCAAAGTTAAGGTTCGATGATTGACAAAACACCATTGTTGCTAGTCCTGTTTGTCTTCGGTGCACTCTAAAGACTAGTTAGGGGATTGATAGATCCCCCCTTCTTGCTGTGTGTTACAACCACTGGACCTGACTGGTCAAATTCCCATCAACCTTAATGCACTAAGATGCAGCTGGGGAAAAGAACGATCTTCACTTAATATCACAACAGTAGCAACCATAACGTAATGTGCTCAACTGACAATGGCAGGGCTGGCAACTTTTGTGGACTGGTGAGAGTGAGATTCGCTGGCACAAAAACTAACCATGAAGCCAACCATCATTCGTGTGGAGGAGGCCCCACCGGGTACCTGTCCTTTTTGGCCACTCATACCCCGAGACTGCAGGATATGGCACTTCCCATGCCTCATTAACTGCTGCCACATTGCCAGTTTTTCAAGATGTTTCATATATTCCTTGAAATTTTTAAGAGACATTTTTGTTCATAATTATAAACAGGCCTACAAAATTTGGAAATTCTGAAGGCCTACCAGTATGTCTTGCTGACAGTCCAAAATTGAATATATATATTCAGTGGACTTGGACATAATTGTTTTATACGTTTGGTTTGAAAGGAGCTATCTTATGATGGTAAGATAATTCTATTGGTATACTGCCTATGGGGACTACTGTCAGCTACTGCAGACTGGACTATGAAATCAGTTTGATAAGCACTCGGGTAGCGTGATACATGTTAGGTGGTGTATTTACCGAACAACCGACACACGATTGTGTTATGAGTGGAATTTTCACAACCATATTGAGACATTGCACGAGAACTGATGCTTCACCGTGAGAGCGTGAGATTGCGCGGAAATGTGGACTCTCCTGCTGAATGTGTGAGAGATGACAGCCCTGCAATGGCATTCTAGAGAAACAGACTCTAACTCTATGTACACCACCTTTTGCAAAATCATGGTCATGTATTACAAAAGTCTTGTACTGTGATCCAGCTAATTGCTAAAAGCTAATTGAAGAATTCAGAATTACAGTTTTGTCAGATTCAGGGTAGCAAGGGTACCACTGGGGACACAAAAGATTGTTTCACTAGCCAAATACCCCCAAGTGCCCTTCCGCCTTCTCATCCCCATTCCCCTACCATTAACTTCAAATGCAATTCCAAAATTTAGTGACCACCTAGTATTAAACTCTATTCCCGTGTACAACTACCTATGATGCCAGTATCAGAAGGGTTTCAACCACTGCCACTCAGGATGCCACTGCTCATCTACATTCTAGCCTTCTGTAAAGCAGGCTACTGTTGAGTTTTATCACACTACAAGTACAATTCTTTAATTTTTAAATTTGCTTACCCCTTAATGTTAGGTACATATAACGGACGAAGTTTAATACAATACAATAGCCTGCCAACCTTCTAGCCAATCTCATTTCCATGACAAAAATAACTTCGTGATAATTAATGCACACGTCATTAGCGTTTGGTAAGGGGTGGAGTCTTCGGCACCGATAGCACCGGTTTGCTTTCGCTACAGCAGACCACTTTGTATACACGTTATGCATGCCAGTACGGGCTATTACTGTTGTCACGGCTTAGCTTCTACCGTGTACATGTATACATATACGCTAGCAAGGAACGTTGTCGTCTTATCCATGCGAGGTCCTATAATACAGGCCACTTGTTGACAGCCTAACGTAGGCTTGACTTTCCCTGCAAGGATTAGCTCGATTTTTAGCCCATACATGCTAATAACTTACCTTTTTAAAGATGTCACCGATCTTCAGAGTATTCGTGTAGTGCAATCGCGCGGCCGTTGATAGCATGAATCGTCCTTAACCGTGAACACCATGTGACCTTCTATGAATAATAATCTATCCCGCATTTGGGATTCACGTAAATGAAAACGGAACAAGGTTTGCAGACTGCTGTATAAGAATATCTACAGGTGGTGTATTATGATTTCTGAGAGTGATCCATCTTTTCAAGGCTGCTACATAGTCCTTCTCTGCAGGCTATCTACAAGTCCATCCAAGTGCGAGCAATGCTGTGAATGGTGCAACAGGGTCCCCTGCTAACTCCAGGCATACTTATACCTTCCAAAACAAAGGATCTACTGTAGCCTCAGACTTCATGACATGTGGCATAATACTCTTCCCCCAACTACTCCCTCACCTTCCTCTTATTAAGGCACCATGTCAAAAGTTGCTGCAAGGTGGCCTCCAGGGCTGCTGGCAAGCCATGGGTTGGCCATCGGTTGCTATATGAACATGAACATCACAACACTGGTGTAGTGGCTGCAGCCACGCTACACTAATGAGCAAACAGGAGCATACAATAGCGTTTGTGTCAACTCGTTCAAGCTAGAGCTATAAACTGGCAGCTGCTGCCATTAGCGCTGTGTTTGATCGAAGAGTTGGTAATTAAATACATGCAAAGACACCCCCCCACCCCAAAAAAAAAATAAAAGACTGCAGAAAAAATATTTTCTGCCTAAAATCCATTGACTTGTCCCTGCCTGTAACGGTATTTTTTACACCACATGGAATACGCACTTCTGCACATGTGTGTGCAGTATGTAGGCAGCCTGTACTTTCCTAATTTAAAATTTACATAAGTTTACAGTCAGCCAGCCTATCTCTTAATCCTGACACACACAGCAAAAACAAAGTTATCATACATTAGAAAAAAAAAAAAAAAAAAAAAAAAAAAAAATGGTGATCAATTAGAGCTCACTAAAATATGGCAGTTTCCAAACTTTTCTTCTACTGCTTTCATATTCGTTGGGGTCCACCATCCTTTAGTCATTTCCTCCTGGATTAACAAAATCTGAAACATAAAAGAAGAGTACTGATACAACTATGCATACTACTTATACTTTTAGTTGAGAAATACTTGCAAGGATATTTTAAAATTTAATTGTACATTACATTACATACTTGGCCATAGAGCGCACTACCTTGCATTTTCAGTCCACTGCTTCACAACAACACAGCAAAGAGCAATACAAACAGAAAATTTTCTAACCTTACTCTCCAAAACCTTACAACTCAACGAAAAATCTAACTCAACCAGAATGCAAAAATGCTTGTGGTTTCGATGAATATAGCACTTTAATGTGTCATCCCAATAATGCCAGATGTCTTCTGTTTCTTTCAGTCTTGGTGGAATGTGATCTTAAAGTGCTGGAAACTTAACAGTTTTTATGTTTTCATATTTGACCTTGGGAATTCTTGGAATTTTTTGCTTTTTGGCCTCTGGTAAGTTCAGCTGTCCTCCTGATTTCTGACAAAACTCATAGGGTTTTCTGATAGATTAAATGCAACCCATGTGAAGTTATCCAAACCTTCCTAACTTGAGCTAATCTGCAAACAAGGTTTTCAGAGTTTTGAACCCCAGTGACCTTTGACCTCCACCTAATAATAGGGTACTTCCTCTCACCATAACTCATCCACATACTACGTAGGAAATCTATCCAAACTTCCTAACCTTCGAGATGTAGTGTTAACACAAGGTTTTCTAGACTGACCTCGGTGACCCTCAAATGACATTGCCTCCACCAAAAACAATATGCTTTGTACCCTTGAAGATTATGCATCCACATGCCATCATTACGTGGATATCGCCCGGCTGAAACTGCTTGTTCACTGAACAGGCAAAACCCGACCTTCTTGGGGGAAAGTCAGGTTTTCCTTGATGTTCGAACGCTACAGGTTACTAGCATTCGGGACGCTTCTTAGGTTTAATCATATTTTTATTTGGATTTTTCAACATTTTGGCTATAATCTGTTGGTGGAATATCATGTAAAATCCGACTTTTCCCCCAGAAGGTCGGGATTTGTTTGCACTGGTTCTGTGTTGGGGCGAATTTGAGTAAGGGTGATGATCAGGATAATGAGTATGAATCTATCCAGTTTCCTACTGTGAATATTATTTAACAAGGTTTTCAGACTTTGACCCCTGGTGACCCCAGATGAACTTTGACCTCCACCAAAAATATTCTTTCTCTTACCATACTGCTATTACATACCAAGTATGAAATCTTCCAAGTTTCCTAACTTGGATAATAGTGTAAAACAAGGTTTTCAGAGTTTGCCGACTGTGACTCCAAAGACATTTGACCTCCACCAAAAACAATATGGATCTTTCTCATCACTAAGAATGCATCCACATACTAGCACGTATGAAAATCTATCCAAGCCTTCCTAACTTGAGATATCGTGTAAACAAGGTTTTTCAGAGTTTGACCCCTGTGACCCCAAATGACTTGGACCTCCACAAAACAATGGGGTTCTTTCTCTCAGTAAGATGCATCCACATACCAAGTATAACTCTATCCAAGTCTTCCTAACTTTTGAGGTTTTGTATTAACAAGGTTTTCTAGACTTTGACCCCAGGTGACCACCCAGGATGACCTTTAACCCCCACCAAAACATTCTTTCCTCTTAACCATAATGCATATACATAACCAAGTATGAATCTATCCCAAGTTTCTACCTTGATATATCCGTGTAAACAAGGTTTTCAGAGTGTGACCACTGGTGACCTCAAAATGAACCTTTGAACTTGACCTTCCACCGAAAAGGAAAAAAAAAAAAAACAATAGGGATCTTTCTCTCACTAGATGGCATCCACATACCAGATGTAAATCTATCCAAGCTTCCTCTAACTTTGAGATATCGTGTAAACAAGGTTTTTTGTTTGTTTTTTTTTTTTTTTCAGGCTTTGACCCCTGGGTGACCCCAGATGAGACCTTTGACCTCCACCAAAATATTCTTCCTCTTACCATAATGCATATACATACCAAGTATCCGCTAGTCACAAGGTTTCCTACTTGCGATATCGTGTAACAAGGTTTTCAGTGTTTGACCACTGGTGACTCCAATGACATTTGACCTCCACCAAAAACAATAGGATCTTTCTCTCACTAAGAGCAAATCCACGATCGCAACAGTATGAAATCTATCCAACTTCCTAACTTGAGATTCGTGTAAACAAGTTTTTCAGATTTTGACCCCTGGTGCCCCAATGAACCTTTGACACTCCACAAAACAATAGGGTTTCTTCCTCTCAATATGGGCATCTACCTACCAAACTTTGAGAACTGTCCAGGAGTTTTTCCCTCCTTTGAATATCGTGTAAACCAAGAAAAGTGTCCACAAACACACACACATATATACACATACCCACACACGAACCGCACACACATACATACACACACAACCGCATCATGACTGCATAGGTTTCTCTTTTCAGCGAAACCAAAAAATATAGTCTCACTTACTCTTAAACTAACAATCAAACTTTCAACACAGAATGATCCTGCTAAATTTTATGTGCAACAAGCATGAACAGCATCGTAACTTTGCGAGGCAGCCGCAGCCTGAGGTTTGGCTCACCTAATCATTTTTCAATAACTCTTGGATGGTTTCTTTTGCACAATTTTTACAAAAAATTTTTCTTGACATTTTATGACGCAAATATTTTATGAATGTCATGAATTTGAGAATATTCACGACAATTCAAGTTTGTAATTTTACCCAATTAATTAAACTACATTGCAGTGCAACTGTAAGTATAAAGGCATTGCTGCCTACTGTGGACCAGATACAGTACTCCATCCTCACTGTTTAATTTTCCAAGTCTGTAAGAAAATTCAAGCCCTTTTAGGATTACTTCAATGCAGAAATACTTTTAAAGAAATTGATCTAGCCAGTCAATATGCTATTCAATCTTTGATCCTGGTTACAATTACTGTCCTTTCTACCTTGATAATTAGCAGTTATGAAAACAGCAGTTTGTTTTTGTTATGAGAACAAATTAAAACATGTCGGCGGTCATTAATGAGAAAATGGCCTGATTTTGGGCTTTTGTAAAGCTAAACTGATTTGCAAATTGGCATTCTTGGATACTCAATTGGTGATTTGAGCAGGACTAGCAGTATTTACAGAAGCCCCTTGAATACTTCACAAGTTTGCTGTTACAAACCTTGCTGCTTATCAATGCCTTTGGTTGTACAGCTATCTCTTCCTTCTTCAAGCATGCCTTGATCTCTGCAACATGCCAATCCTCACAGCCGCTTCAGCAAATGAACTGCAGTCTCTGCTCCAATCTCCAGAACTTGCACTGAACAGAAAAGAGTTTTAAGGTTCATTACGACACGAAATCTGTGTGAAAAATGGGATGATATAAGGCCTTGCAGCTGTTTAAAGGCAGTACGCAGTCCCCCAAACAGGTGAGTGGTATCCTGTCACGCTCAGTTCACGATTGGCCTATTTTGATCATGTGACAATATTTTTTTAGTGAATTGTGGAATTCAAGGGAAGATCTTGCTTGCTTTAACTATTTTTTGTAATATTTTATGTTCACAACGTCCTTCCACGTGCTTTAATGCAATAAGAGGATATTGCAAGAGTTTGCTGATTTTTCTCCAAAGAAAATTTTGGGGCGACTGCCTATTGCCTTTATAAGGCTCTGTAACTCATCACCCCAACAGTAATAATTCTCCTTACTAACATCTAGCCCCTCCAATTGCCACCTGTGCGTAGTACACCTCTAAGACAGAGCCATGGTGCCTTCCTGAGTTTTAAATTGCTCATAGCAACATTTCAAAAAGCGTGGGTGGAAGCTAATTGGGATTGGGCAAACACACAACAGAACTGTACAAGTCATCTTTGACCAACCAGGAGTGCATCTTATTGGTTTTTGAATGAATGTCAATCAAGTGCAGTTACCACTGTACATACAGTATTAGAACTCTCTAACTTAAGGCTATTCGAAAACATGTTTTGGCAGATGAGATGCTAGCAACTCTCTGGTTGGGGGAGTGCATATCCCTTTTAACTGAGCCCCCTGAAAACAACTAGATGCTATCTGCTCCTCATCTGCATGGAGCACATGGATTAGACCCTGACAGGCAGGGTCTCAAGAAGTGGTTTAATGGGACTCATTCTACCCTGAGGCCAGTTAGGTCAGGGTCACCCAGGGTACCATTCTGGCCCACTCTTTTTCATCATCTATATAAAATGAGATTGAAAAAAAAAATCTCTCTAGTCGCTATTCGTCTCTTTGCCTGATGTAGTGCACTTTACAGCTTTGTAAATGCCTTGAAGGGTGGCAGTTTTACTTCTGGGAGACGTATTTCAGTGAAAAGATTGGGCTTCACTTGCAAATGAAACATTCAAAATGTTTCCATTTAAACTACTCTGCGTATTACATACCGTAAATGTCGTAGATGTAATTTTTAATCTACAGAATTTATCACCAAAATGCTTCTTTCCTTTACTCAAATTTCTCAAGATTTGCTTGCACTTGTGCAAAATAAACATCATCCCTCCCATGTCTTGCCTCTAATTTTGTGATTTGGATAAGTCACTTCTGACAGTGCTTGGTGTCATTCTTGCCTAAACTGAATTTTTAATAAGCACTTTGAAGAGATCACGAATAATGCTACTATCTATTAATTTGTGTTTGCCATAACCTTCACATGTGTTCTAGGGAAATCAGAAACTACTGTTTTACTTTGCTATTGTTTGTCCCTACCTTGAATATACTTCCAGTGTTGGAATCCAAAACACCACACTAAAGCTGAATATAGATTAAAAATGATGCAGGTCCAAAGACGTGCAGTGCGGTTCATTTAACTTACTAATATTATAGCTTATCGTGCCGATTCTTGTCAACAAAAATTTCCAATACTCTTAAATGGCAACAACTTGCAGCTCATATGGCTTTAAGCTGATCTTGTTGTTTTACCAAATAAGAATCAATCAACCTTGTGAACATTCCATTCCCGTCCTATTATTTCCTCTTCTGACATGCACAACCTGTTATAACTACATGCCACTGTTATAACTACATATGCAGGCCCTGCACTCTGATGCATTCAAAGAGCAGTTCTTTGTTTAGAACGGAAGTGTTCGCCCTTTGGAATACAGTTCCCCAACAATACTGTTTTTCAATCCATCGTGCTGCTACCTCCAAAGGGATCCTCCTCTTTATTGGATCAGAGACCCTGCTACAAACACTGGGTTCCTCTCCCCAGTCAGCTCATTAGCACCCTTGTTTGTTTTGCTTTTAACTTGAACTCTTTTACTTTAGTGGTTTCCTAGTTTTGTGCTTGTATATATATTTAGACTTTTGCACTTTGTTGTTGTTAGTTGTGTCGCCCTTGTTGGCTTTTCACTTGTTGACTGTGTACGCTGGATGGCATTCTTGCCTTTTTGGATTTTCATTACTGAAGAACTGAAGACCCAGACCTAAATACTAGCGTAGCCCTGGTAGTAGACAGGCCTAAGTAGCCTAGGGTATCCAGTCCAAACATCCCTTTACAAAAACGTCCCCATTTTTGCTACCAAAACATCTCCTGCTTTTTCCAAAAATGTCCCGTGGTATTATTATGTGGTACAAAAAACTGTGTATGATACTGAACATATATAAGCAAAAGAAAGTTTCAATTGTAATTGATTTGTAGCAGATATAAAGAATCGTTTTTAAGTTGAATTGTTACTAAAAAACGTTAGTTGGTTGTTTATGAAAGTTTGTTTGGCTTGTTATAATTGCCAACATGAAGAAAAAGTAATTAGCGCCGCTTGTACTTTCTCTGTTCTTACTGCCTATCTGCGTGCACCAAAGGCATTTAAGTAATGGACACTGTAAGTTTGTGATTTTGTTTCAAGTTTTCAATTTTTTTGACTTTCCTACAAGAAGAGTTTTATAAATTATGTGAACAATATTTCATGCAACTACACAAACTGTATAACAATGCACACAAATAACATATCAACAAATGGAAGTAGAGGAACCAAAATATTTTAAACTTTCTGTTCTGGTCCCTTAAAACAAGAATATACAAACATGAATCTAAAGAAGTGTGAGGAAGAAAGTAGTGTTAGGAAAGAAGTACAAAAAGAACGAAAAGCTGTGTATTAGCCTAACTAGCCTATGCTTGCTACTCAGAAGGAATGTTTTAAACCTACTTTGATTTGTTTCAATTTTCCGTGAAATAAACAAGAAAAGTAGAACAACAATAAAAACATTACAAGGAATATTATCTAACTCAGTCCTTGAAGGGCAGTTTTTTTTACGCGCTAAGTGACCATGGATGTGGACTCCTATGTGGCTTATGAATTATGCACTTGGGCTTGTCTACAGTAAAGGGAAAATTCAGTTTTGTGTTTTTTGGTTTGATGATATTTTGAAAGATGTCACCCTGGTTTTGGGGTGATTTTAACAGTTCACCATACTTGGGGGCTATAGAAGATAATAAAACAATTTTATCAATGTCCTAACTTATATAAAGATGTTTTGGACAGAATTTGGGCTATTTTTGTCTTTTTTAACCACCTATAGTGTTTACATAGGATGTGGAAATAAATTTATGATGTGAAGTGGGAGGACCTTTGGCGATGTGACCTGATGCAGGTTCTTTGTCTTCATTCCCAAATGTCAATGTACAAAATTAAATATAATGATAAATGAATTTTTTAGGTGCCGGCAAACACCGCAAATTTTATCAGCAATTTGAGTAAAATTTTGAGATTTGTCCTCCATCTGTATTAAATCTTAATGTTGATATTTTAACTGAAAGAAAGATTTCCAGAGCTAAGTTAGATGTAACACTTACCTTGATCCTGTGCCGTACCACAAATAAAATAATCCAGCAGTAAATTCATCATAGCAATTGCGAAGCACATGGAGGGTACGTTGGTCAAAAGTCTGTCCCCTAATGGTTCACCTTGGTACTATCATATTAACAGGCCCTGTAGGACAAATTACCAGAGAATTTGATAAAACTGCATCTGTTTGCAGATTGGCCATATTTGTCACTGGTTTGTGTGATGTCCTCCATCTTTTTGCTTACAACAGGGTATGAGAGCCTTCAGCTATGTCTGTCCAGATGTTCCCAACGTAACCATGTCCTTAGTCGGTAGTATAATAACGTAGGCACGTGGTTACATTGGTTTTTGATGAATGTTCACATGTCATCACTTTAAACACTTGAATGCATTGTGACACAAGTTTTGCTCTTTCCTGAAGTTAAACTGATGACATGTGCAACATTCATCAAAAACCAATGTCCCCATGTGCCTATCGTTAATACCCTACCCACCGACAAGGACATGGTTACGTTTGGTAACATCTGACAGACATCGCCTTGAAGGCTCTCATACCCTTGTTGTAAGCAAAAAGATGGAGGAAGCACACAAACCAGTGCCAAATGATGGCCACTGCAAAAGATCAGTTTAATCACATTCTCTGGGATAATTTGTCCTACAGCCTGTTAATCTGATAGTTACCAACGTAACCATTAGGGGACAACTTTTTACCACCCGTACCATCATGTGCTTCCAATTACTATGATGCATTTTACTGCTGGCATTCTTTTTATTTGTGGTACGCAGCAGGCATCAAGGTTAAGTGTTACATCATACCTTACTCTGGAAATCTTTTCTTTCAGTTAAATATCAACTATTAAGATTTAATATCCAGATGGACGGACAAATCTCAAAATTTTACTCCAATTGCTGATAAAATTTTGCGGTGTTTGTGCACCTAAAATAATTCATTTATTCATTTACTATTTAGTTTTGTACATTACTTTTGAATGAAGACGAAAGAACCTGCATCATCACATCGCACAGGTCCACTCACATCATAAATTTATTCCACATCTATGTAACACTTAAGGTGGTAAAAAAGACGAAATAGCCCCAAATTCTGTCCAAACATCCTTTATGATAAGTTGGAGACATTGATAAAATTGTCTTTATTATCTCTCTATAGTCCCCCAAGTATGTTGATCTTGTAAAATCCCAAACCATTGTGAAACAATCTTTCAAAATATCATCAAACCAAAAACACCCACTGAATATTTTCCTTTACTGTAGCAAGCCACGTTCATAATTCATAGCACATAGGCTTGTCCCACATCCATTGTCACTTAGCGTCGTAAAACAACTGCCCTTCAAGCCTGAGTATATATATATTCCTTGTGAATGTTTTTATTTGTTGTCTACTTTTCTGTTATTTCAAGGAAATTGATTACAAATCAGACGTAGGTTAAAACATTTCCTCTGAGTAGCAAGTTCATAGTAGTTAGTCTAATACACCTTTTCTTTCTTTTTGTACTTCTTTCCTAACCTATCTTTCTTCCTTCAACTTCTTTATATTCATTTTTTGTTATATTCTTGTATTTCAGGGACCAGACCAGAAAAGTTTAACTATTTCTGGTTCCTCGACTTCCCTTTTTGGGGGATAGTTATTTGTGGCATGTTATACGTTTGTGTACTTGCTGCAAAATATTGTTAACATAATTTATAAAACTCTTTCTGTATGAAAGTCAAAAAATTGAACTTTAAACAAAATCCACAACTTACAGTGTACATTACTTTAAATGCCTTTGGTGCACGGCGATGAGCGGCAGTAAAACAGAGAAAGTACAGCGGCGCTCAGTACTTTTCTTCATGTTGCAAGATCTAGGCCCCAAAACAAACTTTCATAAACACCAACTAACGTTAGTAACAATCAACTTAAACAGCTGATTTCTTTATATCTGCCTACAATCAATACAATTGAACTTTCTTTTGCTTATTTATGTTCACGTATCATACCCAGGTTTTTTTGTACCACATAATAATACCACCGGGACATTTTTGGTAAAAAAGCAGGAGATGTTTTTAGGTAGCAAAACAAGTGTGGGACGTTTTGTAAAGTGATTTTTTGACTGGATACCGAGGCGACGTAGCTGTCTACTACCAGTGCTACTGCGAGTAACTTCTAGGTCTGGGTCTTCAGGCTTCAGTATAAACTCCAAAAAAGGCAAGAATGCCTCACAGAGCTACACAGTCAACAGTTGAAAAGCCAACAAGGGAGCCACAACTACCACAAAAAGTGCAAAAGTGCTAATATATATACAAACCACAAAATACTAGGAACCACTAAGTAAACGAGTGCAAGTAAAAGCAAACAACAAGGGTGCTAATGAGCGACTGGTGAGGACCCGGTGTGGTTTGTAGCAGAGTTCTGATCCAACTAAAGAGGAGGATCCATTTGGCGTTAGCAGCACGATGGATGAACCAGTAATTGTTGGGAAACTGTATTCCAAAGGCGAATCACTTCTTCTAACAAAGAACTGCTCTTTTGAATGCCTCAGAGGCAGGCCCTGCATATGTAGTTAATAAACAGTGGCATGTATGTTAAACAGTGGCATGATCCAGAAGAGAAATTAATAGGACGGAATTGGAATGTTCACAAGGTTGTTCGCCAATTTTGTAAAACATACATGGAAAAGGGAGAGTGGGGGAATTCAGCCTAAAGCCCTATGATGCTGCAAGGGTTGCCATTTAGAGTCTGGGAAATTTTTGTTGAAAGATCGCACTTAAGCTATAATCGATTAATAAAAAAGTAAGTTAAATGAACCGCACTGCCACGTCTTTGGACTGCATCATTTTTAATCTATTTCAGCTTATTGTGTGGATTCAAACACATGGAAGTATATTCAAGGTAGTGACAAACAATAGCAAATAAACAGTATTTTTTGATTTCCCTAGAACACATGTGAGGTTATGGCAACACAAATTTAATAGCCTAGTAGCCTTATTCTTGACCTCTTCAATGTGCTTATTAAAATTCAGTTTAGTGTCAGAGAATGACACCAAGATACCTGTCAGAAAGTGACGTCTGCGCAAATCACAAAATTCAAGGCAGACATGGGGAGACTGATGTTATTTGGCACAAGTGCAAGCAAATCTTGAGAAATTTGGGAGTAAAGGACGAAGCATTTTGGTGATACCTTCTGTAGATAAATTACATCTACGACATTTACGGATATGTAATACGCATAGTTTACACTTGGAAACATTGAATTCATTTGCCAAGTGATAGCCCAATCTTTACTGAAATAGGTCTCCCAGAAGTAAAAAACTGCAACCCTTCAAGATTTAAAAGCCTGTAAATTGCACTATCATCATTCAAAGAGACGAATAGAGCTAGAGAGATTTTTTTTTCAATATCATTTATATAAGAGGGAACAAGAGTGCCCAGAATGGTAACCCTGGGGCACTCCTTACCTTAACTGGCCGAAGGGTAGAATGAGTCCCATAACAACCACTTCCTTGAGACCATGCCTGTAAGGGTCTAATCCATGTGCTCCATGCAGATGAGGAGCGATATCATCCTAGTTTGTTTTCAGGGGGCTCAGTTAAAGGGGATAGCACTCCCCAAACAGAGAGTTGCTAGCATCTCTCTGCCAAAACATTTTTCGAATAGTCCTTAAGTTAGAGAAGGGTTCTAATGCTGTATGTACATTGGTAACTGCACTTTGATTGAACATTTTCATTCAAACAATACAGCTTCACTCTGGTTGGTCAAAGATACTTTGTACAGTCTTTGTGTGTTCCCAAGCCCAATTAGCTCACACACGCTTGTTTGACAATGTTGCTATGATCAATTTTAAACTCAGTGCAGGCACCATGGCTCTGTCTTAGAGGTGTACGCACAGGTGGCAAGTTGGAGGGCTAGATGTTAGTAAGGAGAATTATTACTGTCTGGGGTGAGATTACAGATGCCTAAGGCAATAGGCATCGCACCAAAATTTTCTTTGAAAAATCAGCAAACTCTTGCAAATCTCCTCTTATTGCAGTAAAAGCACTTCTGAAGACGTTTTGAACATAACTATTACAAAAAATAGGTAAAGCAGGCAAGATTTTCCTTGAATTCCACAATTCACTAACAAAAATATTGTCACTGATCAAAATAGGCCCAATGCATGAACTAGAGTGACAGGATACACTCCACTCTTTTTGGGGTGACTGCGTACTGGCCCTTTAAAACAGACTACAAGGGCGCTTTTATATACCTCCCATTTTTTCACACCAGATTGCTGTACTGACCTTAACTCTTTTTCTTGTCAGGTGCAAGTTCTGGGATTGGAGCCGAGACTGGGGCAAGTTTTTTCATTTTGCCTGAGCTGGCTGTGATGGATTTGGCATGGTTGGCAGAGATCAGGCAGCTTGACAGAATAGCGAGATAGATGTACACCAAAGGCATTGATAAGGCAGGTTTTGTATACAGCAAACTTGGTTAAGTATCAAGGGGCTTTCTGTAAATACTGTTAGTCCCTGCTCAAATCACAATTTGGAGTATCCAAGAATCCCAATTTTTGCAAATCAGTTTAGCTTTACCAAAGTTCCAAATCACATTTTCCTCATTATGATATAGACGACTTCCGACATGTTTTTAATTTGTTCTCATAAACAAAAAACTGCTGATTTTATAACTGCTATTAATCAAGTAGAAAAGGCACAGTAATTAGCTAACCAGATCAAGATTGAATGCATATTGACGCGGAGCAATTCTTGTTGCGTGTGTGTGTTGCGTGCATTGAGTAATCCTAAAAGGGTCTTGAATTTTCTTACAGACTTGGAAATTAAACCGAGTGAGGATGGAGTACTGTATCTGGTACCAGTAGGCAGCAATGCTTTATATCTACGTTGCACTGCAATGTAGTTTTAATCTTATTTGTAATTACTAACTTGAATTTTCTGTGATATTCTCAAACTCATGACATTCATAAAATAGTTTGCTTATAATCAGAAAATTTTTTTGTAAAAATTGTGCAAAGAACATCAACGTTATTGAAAATATGATTAGGTGAGACAAACCTCAGGCTGCGGCTGCCTCGCTAGTTACAGCTCTTGTATCCATGCTTGTTGGCACATAAAATATTACAGGATCATTTCGTTTTGAGTTTTTGTTATGTTTAGAGTAAGTTGAAGACTTATCTTTTTTGGTTTCGCTGAAAGAGAAACCTCTGCAGTCATGATGGCGTTGTGTGTGTATGTTATGTGTGTGCGTTCGTGTGTGTGTATGTGTATTATGTGTTGTGGTTGTGTGACACTTTTCTGTATTACACGATATCCTCAAGGAGGGAACTCTGACAGTTCTCAAAGTTGGTAGGTAATGCCCCTCGTTGAGAGGAAACCCTATTGTTTTTGGTGGGGTCAAAGGTCATTTGGGGTCACCAGGGTCAAATCTGAAAACCTTGTTACACGCTATCTCAAGTAGGAAGCCTTGGATAGATTTCATACTTGGTATGTGGATGCATCTTAGTGATATAAAATCCCTATTGTTTTTGGTGGATGGTCAATGTCATTTGGAGTCACCATTGGTCAAACACTGAAACCCTTGTTTCCCCCCCCCCCCCCCACCGATATCTCAAGGTAGAAACTTGGATATATTTCATACTTGGTATGTATATGCCTTCTGGTAAAAAAGATGGAGTAAATATTTTTGGTGGAGGTCAAAGGTCACTGGGGTCACCAGGGCGTCAAAGTCTGAAAACCCTTGTTTAC
>JAIZAY010000345.1:0-56192 GCA_029531755.1 Holothuria leucospilota | reverse complement strand
CTCAACCTGTCATCGTTTGAGTTCAATAGTGAGTATAACATCCAGAATAAGGGGGGGGGGTAGCCATGGGCACTAAAATGGGACCCTCCTATGCTTGTCTATTTGTTTGTCACACAGAGGAAGAGATGCTTCGTAGTTACCATGGAAACCATCCCATTATCTTCAAGAGGTACATTGATGATTACATTGGCGTCAGCACTTCATCTAAAGATGAACTGGAAGATTTCATCAACTACGTTAATAATTTTCACCCCTTTTTGAAATTCACCCATGATATCTCTGATGCCAGTGACAACTTCGTTGATATTTCGGTCTCCATAACCTCACATGGCTTTAATGTACAGCCGTTAAAGCCACTTTGATAAAGGTCTATGACCGAAACGTCAGTACTTTTAACAACCTGGTATGATGTCTTCATTTAAGTCCTGTTTTCTAGGTCTATAGACCTTATGCATTGACATCACACTGACGTCATTTTGGGTGAAAAGAATGAAGCACACATGTATGGCAAGCGAAATGTCCAATAATTAGAAAAACCAAGTTTATCGGTCGAAAAACCAAGTTTATCGGTCGAAAAACCAAGTTTATCGGTTGAAAAACCAGGTTTATCGGTCGAAAAACCAAGTTTATCGGTTGAAAAACCAGGTTTATTGGTCAAAAAACCAAGTTTATCGGTCGAAAAACCAAGTTTATCGGTCGAAAAACCAAGTTTATCTATCAAAAACCATGTTTTTTCGCAGATAAACTCGGTCTTTTGACCGAAAATCTTGGTTTTTCGACCGATAAACTTGGTTTTTCGACCGAAAAACGTGGTTTTTCGAACGATAAACTTGGTTTATCGACCGAAAAACATGGTTTTTCGACCGATAAACTTGGTTTATCGACCGAAAAACATGGTTTTTCGACCGATAAACTTGGTTTTTCGACCGATAAACTTGGTTTTTCGATCGATAAACCTGGTTTTTCAATCGATAAACTTGGTTTTTCGACCGATAAACTTGGTTTTTCTAATTATTGGACAAACAACTTGTTATTTCGGTCGAAAAACTTGGTTTTTCGAATTACTGGACAAACTGTATCGAAAAACCAAGATTATCGGTCGAAAAACCAAGTTAATCGATCGAAAAACCAAGTTTATCGGTCGAAAAACCAAGTTTATCGGTCGAAAAACCTAGATTATCGGTCGAAAAACCAAGTTTATCGGTCGAAAAACCAAGTTTATCGGTCGAAAAACCAAGATTATCGGTCGAAAAACCAAGCTTTCAACGCCAAACGTCCAATAACTAGAAAAACCAAGTTTATCGGTAGAAAAACCAAGTTTTTCGGTCGAAAAACCAAGTTTATCGATTATTTCGAAAAACTTGGTTTTTCGATTGCCATGGTGATTTGCCGGTACTACTTTCCGCGACCACGACATGCTAGATGGCGGCTAAATTGATGGGCCTATATGTATTATGTAACAACATTTACAACAAATCAATGTTGGTCAATGCTTTTGTTTTTGTTACAACATTTGTCAGACAAAGCAACAAAAAGTCTTCATAGATATTTGTTATAGTCACCTGTCAACAAGTTTTTGGGAACACCCCCTTTTGACTTGGACACATCCATTATTACCATGAGGTGGATTATTCAATTATTTCAAGGGACTCAAGTTTAAGTAAACATGTAATTTTTCTGTAATTAGTGCAGATTTTAATAAATTTCCAAATACGATCGTTTACAATAAATCAATGTTTGTCAGTTTTTTTTTTTTTTGTTACAACATTTGTCAGACAAAGCAGCAAAAAGTCTTCATAGATACTTGTTTTAGTCACCTGTCCACAAGTTTTTGGATACACCCCTTTTGACTTGGACACATCCATTATTGCTATGGGGTTTAGTTTGTCATGATTACAAGCCATTTGCAAGGTTTTCACAGTTAAACCTCTCGTGACCTCAAATGACCTTTGACAAGACAGTATGCGTCCAACTGGGCTAGTAGTGCTAGTAGTACAGTAGTACTATACGGGCCCGCGCTGGTGCTAGCTAGCTGTACTACTACCAGGATCTAAGTTAACTACGAGCGACCCAAATCCCAAGTCCCTTGAAATAATTGAATAATCCACCTCATGGTAATAATGGATGTGTCCAAGTCAAAAGGGGGTGTTCCCAAAAACTTGTTGACAGGTGACTATAACAAATATCTATGAAGACTTTTTGTTGCTTTGTCTGACAAATGTTGTAACAAAAACAAAAGCATTGACCAACATTGATTTGTTGTAAATGTTGTTACATAATACATATAGGCCCATCAATTTAGCCGCCATCTAGCATGTCGTGGTCGCGGAAAGTAGTACCGGCAAATCACCATGGCAATCGAAAAACCAAGTTTTTCGAAATAATCGATAAACTTGGTTTTTCGACCGAAAAACTTGGTTTTTCTACCGATAAACTTGGTTTTTCTAGTTATTGGACGTTTGGCGTTGAAAGCTTGGTTTTTCGACCGATAAACTTGGTTTTTCGACCGATAAACTTGGTTTTTCGACCGATAATCTTGGTTTTTCGACCGATAAACTTGGTTTTTCGACCGATAAACTTGGTTTATCGACCGAAAAACATGGTTTTTCGACCGATAAACTTGTTTTTCTACCGATAAACTTGGTTTTTCTAGTTATTGGACGTTTGGCGTTGAAAGCTTGGTTTTTCGACCGATAATCTTGGTTTTTCGACCGATAAACTTGGTTTTTCGACCGATAAACTTGGTTTTTCGACCAATAATCTTGGTTTATCGACCGATAAACTTGGTTTTTCGACCGATAAACTTGGTTTTTCGACCGATAAACTTGGTTTTTTGACCGATAATCTTGGTTTTTCGACCGATAAACTTGGTTTTTCGACCGATAAACTTGGTTTTTCGATCGATAAACTTGGATTTTCTAATTATTGGACATTCCGTTAAGAAAAACCAAGTTTATCTTTCGATATACCAGATAAATCGAAAAACTTGGATTTTCGACTGAAAATCTAAGTTTTTCGACTGATAAGCCAAGTTATTTTGAAAATCTAGGTTTTTCAACCGATATACCAAGATTTGGAGATAAACTTGGTTTTTCGATCGATAAACCTGGTTTTTCGACCGATAAACTTGGTTTTTCGACCGATAAACTTGGTTTTTCGATCGATAAACTTGGTTTTTCTAATTATTGGACATTTCGCTTGCCATACACATGCACTAACGGCGTGGATTTCGCCGCACGTATAGAAGACTTAAGGTAGGATTCCATAAGTACGGATGCGGATACGGATACGGAAGCGGCAAAAATCGCTCACATTGATTTTAAGGGGTTTGATTCCATCTGTACTGATGCAGATGCGTTTCCGGATCCGGAAACGCATGCGGTAAATTCGATCGCTGCATGTAGCGATTGATACGGTAGATCGGAAGCTATCCGCATGCGATATGACGTCATTTAATCACCCTAATTACATCTCGACCAAGTTAATCTAGGTCTCTGCAAACAAAATGCCACGAGCAAAACACGATGTAAGTCTTTCGGAAGTCGAAAAACTAATTGAACTTGTCAGGGAACACCCGTGCCTCTATGACGCCAGACTTGCAGAACATAGAGATGCTCAATTGACCCACAACACCTGGCAAAGCATTGCCAATGTCATGGGAAGAGAGGACATCGATGGTGCGTATAGGGTCTAGGCCTGGCCGGCGGCCATCTTGGTTAGCCTAAATTTGTTTGAACGGTGGCGACAGTATTGATTGCGCAATCCTCTGTCCATGTATTGAAGTCCGTGGCCTGGGCCTACAGTGTGTAACTTCTGCCTAGCCTAAACTCGTAACGTTGATTGTTGTGCACTTACTAAAGTAACCGGCACATTCGGCATCACGAATCCACAGAGACTAGCATTTTGTAGCCTAGGCCTATATATCCATAGTGAATGTTTAGATCCAAGGATATAGTCAGTGTTTGAAATTCTAGAATATGCCGAGGGTCGTTCCTCGCACAATGTGATTGTAAGTAAACAAAAATGGTTGGTAGGCCTAGGCTATGATGAATACATTCATCGGCACAATTGTACAGTTTTGCAAAAGGGGCGACATACCATGACCTGACTTACTATCACAGGTTCGTACCATTGATTTATTGAGCATTAAATAAAGCAGCAGTATTATAATAGCTGAATTATTTAGGCCTATTTTGAGATCCAAATGAACAAATTTGCATTGACCCTAGGTATTATAACGTTACTGCCCTATCGACATTTATCTTTCTAGCCTAGGCTACTACTATAACGTTAGTACTAAACGTAAAAATAGTGAATACTAACGTTAGGTCCTATGATAATCAAAATTGATTCCGTTGTTTAATAAAACAAACGGTTAGGACCCAGTTGGTTTGCTTATTTTTCTTTTCCAAATTTTACTGAGGTACCGCAGCGGGTTTTAAGCACTGAAAACTGCTTTAGGCCTAAAGGTTAGAAAATTTAATGTAAAATCATTCTTTATCACAACATTACAGTACTTAAATCGTTGCGTCACATGAAATGCGCTTCAGTATGAAAACTTGTAATGTTGATTAAGTAACTTTATACGGATCTAACACTCCGGGTGACGTAATGATCTGCCTAATTAGCATACTGGTGTCAACAAAGATTTTTAGACTACATAGTGCATATTTTGGCGCGAAAGAATTGATGTTATTTTCGACCATTTCGACAAGTTTTTATTAGCCAAAAATATTACAATACAATATGATGGGGAACAGATTAATAGACTAAACCAAGAAAAGTTTAAATTTGCTGAACAGTAGACCCTAGCTTAACGTTACATTTCTAATGAGTCGAAGTAACGTTATTGCTATAATTGTAAACGTAAGTTCCCGGTATAGCCTAGGGGCCTAGGGCTAGGCCTACTATACTAGGCCTAGACCTACTAACTACAAGCCTAGCTTCCTACTCCTAGACTGCTTCCTAGGGTGACATACAATATAGCCTGGGCAAATGCTAGGCCTACTTCATCTTCAGTCAAAATTTAAAGTAACGTGTATGACGTTAGGGATATTCGAGATTGTCTGCCTTAAAGAACAACGTTATTTTTAGCGTTATTGCTACTAGGCCTACTGCAGGCCTAGGCTAGTTAACATTTGTAGCCTGTAGGGTTCGGGTCGAACTTAGCCTAGGCCTACTTATTTTTTAACTTACATTACAAGCTAGACTTGGATGAATGTTATTGTTAGGGGCGAACAGCACTTTGACGTTAGATGTATGCCTATTGAACATCTTAGTGTCCTTTTTCACTATCCTGACTATAACTTACATTAAACAACACTGCGCCATGCCTTGACCCTAGGCCTAAATGTAATGTTACAAGTGAGGCTGCTTTCATGCTGAGCCTAAGGCTATGCGTAGATTGTCAATCGAAGAGTGTCAACTGACAGGGTACTTACCCCCACTGAAATTCAAGAGCTCCGAACTCATTCCCTTCGAAATAATACATAAGATACATTTTGTGTCCTCATGAGATAATAAGGCTGCAATGCATTCTTTCAAAGTACTTAACGTTAGACCTAGCCCTAAGTTTGTAAGTCTGCACTCTGCACCCTACACGTGCACCTGTCTAATTAGCTAGATCAGGGCCTCACTACATAGTACATATATATGCGTACGCGTGATCAAAGGTAATGTCATTTATCGGTAGCATGTTACATTGCGATATTGCGCTAGCTATAACTAATTCTATCTTCGTTTGTGTTGTATATAAAGCGTAAGCTCACGCGCGCTACCCTTGAGTATTGCGACCTGATGAAAGCACTTTTCTTCGTGGCAGGCGTGTGCAGTGCACATGACACAAAGGAAAACCATTATGTTCGATCTACTGCAAAGTACGCTGCGATGCAACGTTATGTCGTCCCAATCATAGAGCAGGATAGAAACGTGTTTATAGCTCCCTCTGTAGCTTGAACAGTGTCGTTATAAATTAAATTACCCCCCCCCCCCTCACGAGCTCACGTTACTCCCTCAATTCCATTACTGAAGTTTCCCACAGGGGTGCATGCCGCCAGGATTTACCCGTAGAATGTGCCTTACCGGGGGGGGGGGGTGGTGTTGGTGGTATGAAAGAATAACAAGCATAAGAGTACGGGACATTTTTTGGACGGATGAGCTATTTTAACACGAGAAAAGTCTGTATCACTCGAGATATTTGGCCGATTTTCACAAATTTCTGCTTTCAGGGAAAAAAGTTTTTGCTCGAACTCAGAGACCAGAGGACTGTGCACTCCCTCAGCCCAAGGATTGTACGCCCATAATGACAAGAGGGTGGCAATTAGGGGAGGACGGTGAAGGGAAGGATATGGGGAAAACCTTTTTATGTGATGCCCACTGATGCTTTCTTAAAACCCAGGAATATTGAAGTCGTTCTTATCTTGCGATATATGCTATGGGGTTCTAATTTGCTTTTGTTGACGGGTCACATTTTTAATCGAGAACTAATCGCGAGGGACACAGACTTACCTTCATAGCAGCTGGTGTCGAATATATACTCCTCTTTAGGGTACATGATTTACATACTCGTTGGTATTACAAGTGCAGCCAATATAGGTGCAGGAGTAGGCCCAATACACGTCCGCCGGGCGGGCAAGCCACAGACAGGAAAAAAGATGCACAGTTCAAAATAAAAATGCTGAAGATTTTATGAGGATATTCTCTTTATCTTTCCAGCTTTAGAGTGGAAGAAAAAGTGGCGTAACCAACGTGACACCTACATGAAGAAACGCAGAGAGGTTAAGTCCAACAAAAGTGGACAGGCCGCCGAAAGGGCCAAAAAGTGGCATTTCTTTGATGTATTGTCCTTCCTTGATACTTTCATTGAAGAAAACAAGTACGAATTTCAGCTCAGTCAACTTATTATTAAGATACGCATTTAGAGTAATGCACATTGAATAAAACAGATGGAGTTGTTCCAAAGCTTTCCCTTGCCAATTATTTAATCGGCAGCCTAAGGTTCAACTTGTGGTTTGTGTGAAATGTAGAAAACCGGCCGTCACATTTGTGGTTTGTCGCAGTAGGCAAAGGAAGATTATGTTAATGCAGTGGAGGTAACTATTGTATACATGTTACGCAAAGCCCGACAAGTTAATTGTCCTCGCATCGGGCTTAACTCATTATCGATAAATCTGCTCATGTTTAAAGTAAACCGAGTTTCAATAGTATCCATACATAAGTATGAAACAAATCGGATACTGGCCTACATAAGCTGTTTATCAGAATTATATCGCATGCAGTCTCCAAAACCTGTGGAAAAAATACCATGAGAACGACTGAAAAATTACGGTGACTGAAGTGATTCACCTTATTTTAACCTGACACTCCCCCTTCTATTATTACCTCTTTCGTATGTACATCTTTTCCTTTTCTGCAGCACTGACAGCAACGTTCCATTTTTTGAGTCTGGGTGTGACATATCTCTTGAAGATGAATTATACTCTGGCAGTTTAACTGCAAGGTGAGCCATGACAGGTTATTGCAAACACGTTTTTTTTTCTCGGAATTGGAAAGGCACAGTGACATATCTAGACACAATTTTCTAGTAGGCAAAGTGAAAAATTGTATCAAGGCAAGGCTGTTTCCTAACAGTCTCTTAGGTGCAATTACTAAAATGCTTTTGTGAGATTGAATAGTGGGCCCCGTATTAGAAAAGCTCTCCACGATATTTGCCTGGATTATAGTGGTCACAATTAATTTCTATAGAGACATAGGGGAGAATTTCTGAATTTTCAACTTTTATTTCTAAAATTGTTTAACTTTTCTTGTGTTATTGTTTTCAGTTCATTAGTGGTAATGCGAAGGCTGAAAATAGTCCCATAGAATCCAAGATTACGCTGTTGTGTCATTTCTTGCCATGAAGATGCCGCGCGTCACGTGGGCCTCTTGCCAGTCTATTGGTGCAATATTGCAGAAAAATTCCTTAAATAGTTCCCTGCATCTGATGGCTTCTACCCCAGCTCGGTTTCCAACCCGTGGGAGTTCTCTGATCCCTTCTATTGCCGTTCGTTCGGCTTCTTGGCTTAGTTCTGTAGTTTGGCCAGGTGTGGTCTCTCTTTGTATGAAATTGTGCAGAACACAAGTTGCCTTAACAATGTCATTAACCCATTCTGCTCGGACACCAATTTTAGTGTGGTACACCCTCCATCTAGCAGCGAGTATCCCAAAACAGTTTTCTACAATTCTTCTCGCTCTTGACAATCTCATGTTGAAAATTTGCTCGTCATGTGGACAACCTCTTCCAGGGTAAGGGCGGAGGATATGTTTTTGAAGTGGGAATGCTTCGTCACCAACAAATACGTAGGGAACATTCCCAAGACGCTCCCCTTCTGGTAGGGTCGAATCATCAGGTAAATTCAAGCGATTTGTTGCAATACCTTTTCCCAAGTTTGAGTTGGCGAATACACCCCCATCGCTATTTCTTCCGTATGCCCCAATATCAATGCAAATGAATTGTAAGTTGGCATCAACTAACGCCATAAGGACTGTGGAGAAGGTGTTTTTGTAATTGTAGTAAAGTGAGCCGGTATTAGGTGGAGCCTTCATTACAATGTGTTTCCCATCTATTGCCCCTAAACAATGGGGGAATTGCCACTTTGTCCAAAAATTAGCAGCAATTACTTTCCATTTGTTACTGGTATTTGGGAATGGCATAAAGACAGTTGACAACCGATGCCATATCACCTTGCAAACTTCACTTACAATATTGCCAACAGTAGTATAGCCTACACGATAGTCAAATGCAATGGAACGAAAGGATTCTCCAGTTGCAAGAAATCTGAAAAACAAAGAGTAAGGAAAACTCTCAGTCAAAGTTCAGATATTCGATTTAATTGAATATTTAAAAACGAATTAACCTGCCTTTGTCCACAAGTTACACTGCTTAAAGTTAGCCCATTACTTTTTCAACAATCTCGAGCAGTGGCATACTAGAAGGCCGGGCAGCTTCATGGTGCCGTATCAAGAAAAACACATAATAATATAGATTCCTAAACATACAATCAGTTCAAACTTTACCTTTGAAAAACCCTCCTCTTATACCCATTCAAAAATAAGACAGTATTCATCTAATAAGTTTTGTGTTCTTTTCACAGTACAAGCGAAGCAAATTGTCCTGACTTGCCTCCATCACCAACCATGTGTGATGATGCAGAGTCAAGCGTCACGCCAAAACATTCAAACAAGTGCGAGGAAACACCCATTAAATTAAAATCAAAGAGACAGAAAAGAGAAAAGGAGAGTGGATTGGAGGTTGAACTGCAGGGGCTCATCGAACAGCACAGGCGAACATGGGAAGATGTTGAGAAAGATACGACTGAACCACGTGCTAAAGATGGCGATGAGCTGTTTTTCCAAAGTTGTACGCAGCGTATGAAACTGTTAAAACCAAGTCTAAGATCTTATTTGAAAATGCAAATATCCCAATTGTTTTTCAATGCAGAGAATCCAGACGCCGAACCCATGTCAATAATGCCATTGCCACCACAAATGGCAACAACTATTTTTACAATTGAAGCACCTGAATCTTAGGGTAAACAGATATAGTCTCCTTCAACACTTTTTTACTTTTCTGTTACAATTTGAACTTGAGGAGTGGTTGCCTTGAAATTATATTGTTAATGCGTTTAGTCGCAAATACAAATTTTGTCTTTTCTTCTTTTTGTGTACATACCTTATGCATATTGCTAGTCTTTGACGAGGACAGATGACTTCCCTGCTTCTACAGTGCTTAACTAGATCTTTTTCCACCAACTCCAGGACTTGAGCAAACTGATTCCTTGTGAGACGGAAGTATTGCTTGAATTTTTCATCGTCAAATCTTAGCTCATTAACCAAAGTATAATAAGCCCCATATCTGCGCCTGTTACGCAACAGTCGATGAACCCACCATCTGTGCTTTCTAAACTTCTTTTGCCTTTTCTTTAAACAAAACAAGAAAGAAAAACAATATGTTGAAAAATTTTATCGTTCATGTAGATACCAAAAAAATATTTTGATTACTAATTTTTTAACCGGGATCAAATTAAGGAGGGAAAAGTTGCTAATTACATCTCCCTGATTACAAAATATTGGTGCACTGTATAGCTGTAGAGCTACAATCCTCGACATAAGTACATGGGATAAACCCGGCTCCCCGTATCAATGTTGAAGTCTCAGAACATGTTGGGCTGTCGCAACATTGAGCAGACGGTATGGGGATGCAGATAGGGGGTGGTGATCTCACTGTTGGTAGTTTTGCTTGTTTTGTCCCATTATTTTAGTCGAGGATTGTAGAATGGATTAAAAGAGAGGGCTTGAAAAGTTACCTTGAAACTTGAGTACTTCCTTTCCATCCATCTCACACATCCTCAAAATCCCTGGACGATGTGAAAATTACTGAGTTTAAAGCGGCTTCTCAGTTACAGTGGCCGCACAGATATTGTTAATGTTTTGATAATGCTTATTCACATGACCACTAGATCTCACCAACAGGCGTGAGAATCTATTCTTAGCCGGATGCTGAGCGTTTCAGACCGCCTTCAAATTGCGCCACCAGGATTCAACAGTTGGTGACAATAGCGGGAAGCAAAATGGGGGGGGGGGGGGCAAAATGATGTGCGTGCGCGTTTTTCCTGTAAGCTGTCTATTTTTGTCAGTTACACCACCAGGAATTGCTGATCAGGTGATTGTAGGGGGAGAAACACTGAAGATGATGCCGGAATCCCACCTCAGACAAACCATGAAGTTAGTACAAAATTGTGCGTTTGCCCGTTTCCAGACATTCGGAAAAGAGAGGGGCCCCCTTGAATATTCTCCTATATTAACATTATGCTAATTTTCGCGCATTTGTTATAGTTGATGTGGCGAAAAAGGGGGGCTGAGGCCAGGAAAGCCCTCCCCCCTTGGATCCGCGCCTGGTTTGGGAGCCTGGTACTTCGTAAATTTCATTTTTCATAAAGTATGGCTTTTTCTACTTCACATTCCTGCAATGCTGTGCTCCTCCATAATTAATCCTATAAACACGAACAATCCGCCTTATTGTAAGACCCTCCGTCGCCGATGACTCCCCTTCATGAGACGGTATTACATGATAATTATTAACACAGCAGTGAGGTGAGACTGGAAGCGCGAGGAACCAGCAAAATTTTGATGATTTTTTACAAGGTCATTAGAAATAATGTCCTCTATTCATAGGGCTACCGGCTGAAAAGTAGTCAATTAATCGTAACATGCATAAAGTGTTACAGTTATTTCAGTTATTTCAGGAACAATGTTTCGATATTCATTGACAAGTTTGTTATAAATAGTGAACGTTTTCCTCCATATTAAATACGCTAAGAAACCTTTTCTCAGTACAAAGAGTGAGCCTATATTCCATTAAGAACAATGCGCCTTAGCCTAAGGTAGACCTGCTATGAATAACAAAACATTTTTATAAATCACGACCTCATTCCACTATGAACAATGGACCATTTTTTGTCTGTCATTTCCGAACCTTATGGCTTAAGACCCTCATTGATGGGAAATACTGACTAAAAAACCTAATAAATAGCGAGCTGTCCCCCGTGTCAGATCAGGTGGTTGTTATGTGGAATAACACTTTCCTGGTCGGATCGCGTGCAACAGCAATAGCAGACTTTAATGATTACGTCACACATACAAAAGGAGCACGGGAACTGAAAGTAAGACAATACACTGGTTGCTCTAGCGCTAAGGTAGCAGGCACTTCATTTCGCATGGCGCCGGTCGTTTACACTCCAGTTCCCATCATGCGTTGCAATCGTTACAGTGAGTCTTCTATGTCAAATGCAGCTTCGAAAGCCTTCCATACAAGTAATATAAAGGAGGGATTTTTAAGCCGCCTCTTCTACATACACTTGAGTTTTGACCAATATGTACCTCAAATATCTCCATAATTTCATTGCAACTGTTTGATGCAAGTTTGTCAGTAAGAATCATTTTGTTCTACCGTTAGACTGTAGTGTACTAAGACGTAATACTGATCTAGCTGTCTAGCACGCATCATGAAAGGAAAGTCATTTTTTTCCTGAAAACGAAACGTATACCCGGCCCTTCCGGCCTCATACAAATGCATTTTCCGCAAGGATGTTTGCGAACGATCCATTGTACTGGTGTACTAGGATAGAATAAATTTAGCACGGAAACAAACACCGCTCATTGGTTTTACTGATCACGTGCTGTTAACTTTTGTCCAATGAAATGATGCATATGCAGTAAAGACGTTTTTGTAGGTCCCACCACCCAAGGGTAAGTGAACCCCTACATAGGATGTAGGCCTTGGCTTACGTTAGTAGGTCCTATGTAGGCCTATGTAATGACTACACGGTGGGGCTTCCTTTGTAAAGCACTCTTATGTAAAACACTTCAGAGAACATAATGCAGTTCAGATGCCTTCCAAAATGGCCACAACTGCTTCAAATACTAACCTTTGTAATCACATACATGGAAGCAAGTAAGATCAGGCATTCTTCCTGTGCAAAAAGGTGTGGTATCTTGGATGTGTTCGGCGCCATTTTGCTCCTTATTGTTCTCATTCCGTATCTATGTCCGCATCAGGATCTGATCCGTAATCGCATTGGTGGAATCACAAACGTCCGCATCCGCACACCGCAGCCGCACGCCGCAACCGCATTCCGTATCCGCATCCGTACTTATGGAATCCTACCTTTATTCGACTACATTCATTAGTCAGTTCCTATATCTTTAAGTAACGCACTTTTATATGCGCGTTTAATTTCTTACGCCCTCACAACGGGAAATCAACTAGCGCGTTTGCTTCCCAAGAGAGCAGAAGTGTGCGTCAAGTATTTCGGATAATAGGCTACACAGAGAAAAAATGTATTCCGCGCGTATAGATCGCGTTGTAAAAAGACACGAACGCTAACCTCTTTTAACAATGAAATATCTGTAACGTACGCGTTCTTATTTCCCTACGCAGATCGCCGAAAATAATGGCGCGCATGTCAAATTCACACTTCGATATTTGCGTCTCCACGAGGAGTCACTGAGCGAAACAGTGTAGGTAAAGCAAAGATATTATAAGCATAGATTCCAAACTCCTTTACCTACACTGTTACGCTCAGTGACTCCTCATGGAGACGCATATATCGGGGCGGAAGTGTAAATTTGACATGCGCGTCGTTCCATTCCGCGATCTGCGTACAAAAATAAGAACGCGTTACAGAAAATTCCATTGTTCAAAAAGGTAAGCGCGGGTGCACTTTTACAACGCGTTCTATACGCGCAGAATACATTTCTCTGTGTATTATCCGGAATACTTGACGTGACAGTTCTGCGCGCTCTGGAAACAAACGCGCTAGTTGCTTTCCCGTTGTGATTGCGTAAGTAACTGAACGCGCATATAAAAGTGCGTCACTTGAAGATACCATAGAAACTGACCAATTAATGTCAATGAACTTGCAAAACCAGTCATTGTGCATTCATGTTCAAGTGTAAATACGTGGAATGCCGGGTTGAAGAAATAAGTTATTCTTGTTCAAGTGGAATTTATTGAGGCGTAGTACTTCTTCAGTCAACAACATTCCGAAATAACAAGTATTAATACTTTTGTAAAACGTTCATTTGCCTGTTTGTTTTCAAAACGACTGAACAGTGATCAGCACTTCCGCCCCGATATATTGGCCTCCTTGGGGAGTCAACGCGCCATTTTAAGTTTGGAATCTATGCTTGTAATATCTTTGAGGTAAAGTAGTTTGGAATCTATGCTTATAATGTCTTTGGTCAGTACTAGTAACAAGCGCGTCTACACTGTGTACTATTGATTTACGTTGCTATCATCAATGTTAAGTCTTTGTGTACCGAGCGGCTAAAAAAATGTGATTTCTCACAAAAATTGATCTTTGACCTTGGTTGCCATGGCAACCATATCTTTTGGTAGCATTAGACACGTTCATCATATGTGTGAAGTTTCATGTATGTGGAATGTTTCCTTCTGGAATTATATTAAAAATACTAAAAAAATGTGATTTTTTACCAAAATTGACCTTTGACTTCCTGTCACGTGACCTTTGAACTTGGTTGCCATGGTAACCATATATTTTGGTCGTGTTAGGCAGGTTCATCATATGTGTGAAGTTTCATGTATGTGGAATGTTTCCTTCTGGAATTATACTTAAAATACTAAAAAAACGTGATTTTTCACGAAAATTGACCTTTGTTCTTATTTCACGTGACATTTGATCCCGTCGCCATGGCAACCATATATAATGGTAGTATTAGGCAGGTTCATTATATGTGTGAAGTTTCATGTATGTGGAATGTTTCCTTCTGGAATTATACTAAAAAAAAACTAAAAACATGTGATTTCTCACAAAAATTGATCTTTGACCTTGGTTGCCATGGCAACCATAGATTTTGGTAGCATTAGACACGTTTATCATATGTGTGAAGTTTTGTGTATGTGGAATGTTTCCTTCTGGAATTATACTAAAAATACTAAAAAAATGTGGTTTTTCACAAAAATTGACCTTTGACCTCCTCTCACTTGACCTTTGACCTTGGTTGCCATGGTAACCATATATTTTGGTAGTATTAGGCACGTTTATTATATGTGCAAAGTGTCATGTATGTGGAATGTTTCCTTCTGGAATTATACTAAAAATACTAAAAAGCCGTGAATTTTCCCAAAAATTGAATTTGACCTCTGACCTTTGAGCTTTTCTGCCGAAAGTCACGGAGACACAAGTTTATACTCTGGGTACCTACCCACCAAATTTCAAAAGAATCGATCTGGCCCTCAAGGAGGATTTCATGGAACACTTTTCGCTTAAAATGTTAATATCACGTGACTTTTGACCTTGGCTGCCATGGCAACCATATATTTTGGTAGTGCCAGACACTCTTATTATATGTGTGAAGTTTCATGTTAATGGATGTTTTTTTCTTGGAGTTATTAAAAAAAGAGTGATTTTCACATAATTTCATCTTTGACCTCTGACCTTTGACCTTTACTTCCGGGAGTCAATGCAGAACTGGGGTTCCACCTAGGGCACCTTCCCACCAAATTGGACACACACACACTCGCCCACACACCCATGCCCACATCATGGCTTACACAGCTTAGATACACCCATGCCCACATCATGGCTTACACAGCTTAGATACACCCATGCCCATATCATGGCTTACACAGCTTTGGCTCACCCATGCCCATATCATGGCTTACACAGCTTTGGCTCACCCATACGCACATTCATTGCCTCACGGGGTACTAGGAAAGGACCCGGTAAGGAATTCACGGGATTTCCCCATTAGCCTGGCTGACCTCCAACTAACCCAGCAGACGTACGTAGCTGGAGGGCGGGCTGCTTGCCAAGGTAGGCACGTGCAGCCGCGCGAGACTTCTCATTGCCAAGGCCGAATTTTGGGGCAGCTACGCCAGTTACGAGCCGCGCGTGAGTAAGGAAAGACGTGCGAGAGCGAGTGCACCCATGCCCATATCATGGCTTACACAGCTTTGGCTCACCCATACGCACATTCATTGCCTCACGGGGTACTATAGTCTCTGTCGAGTCTTTCCTGCGACAGTTTTCCTCCTCCCTCTGGAAACATTAGCAGGAAACATTGGCTGTTACCTTCTGGGTGTTGTACTCCCTCTGGAAATCGCTACGCAGGAAAGCCTCTGGACAAAGTTAATTTCATGCACAAACTGCTTAACTATAACCTTTAAAATCTGCTACCAAATCGGTAGTAATTAGTGGGAACCAATCAGAGAGTCTTCGGTTTCAAGGGTTCATGAATATGCACGACGGTACCTTGCCTGTTCGTTCCATGGCGAACAACAACTGGGATCAATGGGATGATTCAAGCGCACAACATTCAGCAGCTCTACTTAGTCTAGACGCGAATTCATTAATAAATCGGCAGCTCGAAGCTCTGTTTCAAAAGGGAAGGACGCATTTGTGAACCTGCCGTATGGATTTGGTAAGAGTTTGATTTACCAGTGTCCGCCGTTCTTCGAGCGATAACGTTGGGTCGACGTAATAACGCAAGGTCAACAACAGGGACTGGTTCTGCGAGTGTTCAAGCAACAATAATACAGGATCGAGCAATTTCATTGGTCAATTCCTTTCGACGACATAGCAGCATAATAACAATTAATAGTAAGTAGTAGCAACGTGAATATTATAGATGCATATATTAACACTTTGTCCAAAGGCTTTGATGCCGACGCGAGATCGTTTGCTCAGCAGTCAGTGTTAGCTTCAATGGTTGGAGCGCGTAGGCTACTTTCAAATCGAAATAGGCCTACTAAATAAAGTGAGAGATAACAAACGGCAGAAAAGCCTTGACAAAGGCTAGGGGTACTAGGAAAGGACCCGGTAAGTAATTCACGGGATTTCCCCATTAGCCTGGCTGACCTCCAACTAACCCAGCAGACGTACGTGTCTGGAGGGCGGGCTGCTTGCCAAGGCAGGCACGTGAAGCCGCGCGAGACTTCTCATTGCAGTGGCCGAATTTTCGGGCAGCTACGCCAGTTACGAGCCGCGCGTGAGCTAGGAAAGACGTGCGAGAGCCGAGGTCTCGCCGGCTGCCCATGCACCGGCTGCACAATCGCAGCATACCCCGAAACAGGCATTTTAACCCCGAAGTCAGCTCCAAGCTTCACGGTTTGTTCTCCTCTCTATCACAATAAACTACCGTGTAGCTTCAAACAGTACAACAAAAACAGTGCTAGGCCTAGTAGTATGACTCACTGTCCATTGCTGAGTTCCACTCACTGTGCATTGAAAAAGAAAAAAAATAATATTAAAAGGCCTGACATTGACGTCGGATCCACAGAGACACTCCGAGGTAGACAAGTTTGACTAACATTAGTTTTGCCCGGAAACCCATTTATTTGGTCTAGAACTAAATTTGCAAAGGTTGGTCATACATCCGTTGATCTTGGAATTATACATGTGTAAGCCATTTGATATTATGTGAGTTCATCAGATCGGTAATGCTTTTAATCATTTGGTCAGGTGGGTTGACATTTGGACATTACTTCAAGGTTTTGCTGGTTAAAATTTGTCAACATGTGTTCTTTTTTTCTTTCCAGGGGCCAATCATCACAAAATTTCAGTGTCCTTTGTATGTTCAATATGCTCAGTCCATTTCTGTAAAGTACTGCTATTCCTTGTTTATTCAGAGGTTTGCTTGTATGCATTTATTGATACTAGGTTAAAGACAATACTGTGTTTGGGGTGGAGTGCTGTGTCATTCTGTATCCAGCAAGAATACTGTACCTACAGCCTCTATGACACTACAGAGAAACATGATTGGTTACTATTCATTGCAAACGCCTTTTTAGAAGAACTTTTGGACACTCAGTACGAGTACCTTACTTTAAACAAGAAGCCTGGTCATGTTCCCACCTTGTCCCTTACTTTCCAACTATAAGCCATCGGAATGCAAGGCAAGTGTCTGACTCTGTAATGTAGTAACTTACCATATGCTCTGAGAACATTGGTATATGAAGTGGGGGGGGTGTAGAGGTGGCATCTTCCATCTTCCAAGCAAAAGAAGAAACTGCCCATTTCAAGGCTTAACAATGTAGATTTCACAGCAACTGCACTTCACTTGGGGAAAGGATCATCTGCTTCTTCAGGTCATTATTATTGGACCTAAAACCAACATTGTTGTACTTTTGCAGATCAATAATTCTCTTTTTGACCTTAAAGGGTGGAATGCTATTTTTGAATACTCAAACTGTTGATACTTTTCAGGAGACTGTTAAAATTCATTTGTTTGAAGAAGCTTAAAGCAGTTTATATATGCACTGTACGTAACTCTATTGAACACCTTTGAACAACTGGTATTGTTATTGGCGCTTTGTAAATGTCTTTGATTGATTGATTCTTTGATTGAATCAGTGGGGGGGGGGGGGTGGCAAATCCGTGATTATTGTCTGTCAAGAGATATTTGTAGAGCAAACACCCTCTGTCCCCATGTGAAATGTAGCCCAATATGAGGCTATACAGAATCTTGTGATGATTTTAAAAAGCAAGAGCTGTAGTTATTTGGGAACCAGTGGCACTGCAAGTGTATCTACTGTAGTTTGTCAATAATACGATAAGGTCTTTTGAAAGTTTCAATAGTTTTTATCTCATAAAACTGTCAAACACTTTGCACTCTCAAAAAAGACAAAAAGATTTGAATGTTTACCTTACTTTCTTTGATTGCTCAGGGAGAAAGCAAATGTTTGCTTGTATTGTAAATCATCTTCTAACAAATGGGGAATGGTTCAGAAATAAACCAAGTTCCATGATTCCATCAATTAGAATAGTATATATAAGTAGAATAAGTATCCATTTGCATACAACTTTTTAAAGTCCTCAAGGCTCCATCAGTGAGTTACTGTACGTCACAATTCAGTAAGGAAACACCATATTGTTTAATTGTGATACTGATTTATAGATAGAAAGTTCATGTTATGGACCTGCTTATCCATTACTCAGAATGATGCTGTAAGCAAATCATATTTTCTGTTCATAACAGTGTAACACAGATTTGTAGTGTGAGAATAATGTCATGAGTATTGAATATGATTACATGGGAACTGCCTGGATTGTGAGTACAAGTGCAAGTACAGTCTAGTTTTCACTTTAGTACATCTACATGACTTTGCAGTCGGATAAATGCATGACCCTCTTACAAAATATGTGAGTTTGAGTACGAGTGCAAATGAATTTTCATGTGTACCAGTACAGGCAAGTATGTCAAAGTGTGAGTTCAATTACATACCACAAGTCTAATGTAACATATGTGAGGTGTATTTAATTTTACTTTCTTTAAGGGCGGGTGTGATGTGCGGCCAGGAAAAACACGAAGACAAGAGGTTTGCGGTAGTAGAGAATGTCTATTTCACTCCATTCAGGGAATCGGTAAACTACAAAAAAGGGGAAACAAGGGCAATAAAATAACATGACCCACTAAAGGCCTTTACAAAACTATGTAAGCATAATCTCTGAACAATATTTTATCATTAGAAATTAAGTCATACTTAAACAAACACATCTAACTTATTGATAATATTACTGAAAATATTAAATCGTATACACTTACAAATTGTTTTGATCTCCACTGACAAAATGGCCAACACATCTAGCACACATAGTACATGAAACACACGTTCAGGGATAACAGCGGCATACAGGATCATTCCGAGAGAGAGTATCCGGGAACTGACTGGTTCAAACAGCTCTGTATCCAGGAATGGCTCTCTTGACAGGTAAGGAACACTGCCTAAACAAAGCTCAACGAGACGAATTTACCCCAAGCCATACACGCAAGCGAACCTGAATGCAAAGCCCCTTGGCTAGGATAGACTGACCATGAATGAAACCAATAGAAGGGAACAATTGATAGACTAGCTTAAAATCCCATCCACAGAAACGCATTCACTCATGGCCAAAGGAACCTTGCAGGCCGAGACATGAAGGCATTTCTTAAAGCAAATAGTTTCCGTCAAGCAGAGACAACCCTTATCTCGACAGAGATAACAGAGTGTATCTCGATAAGTTTCCGAGTGTATGCAAAGTGTATGCAATTTCTCATTACACATTAATGTTATTGATACTCAGATGCTCTTCACAAAATCTGTATACTTTACAAGTAAATGTATCTTAGCTATCAAAGCTAATTATGACTTAGCATAGTCTACAAGTAACAATTATTAAAATAGTGTATTGCTGCTTGTGACAACAGTGCTAATTCTCTTTCTTCAGTTTTCCTGAAATGTTCTTGTTAATTAAGATCACATCATCTGTTCACCTATTTAAACATTTCCTCTTGCTAAAATTTCAATAGAAAAGTTTGAATGGCTTCCGCAGTGTTCATTGTGGTGTGCAAACTTTGGAACTTTCCAAATCATTTACTAAAAAGCTATTTAATTCAGCATGCCAAAAACATTATTTAAAAGAGAGGTTTAACTTAAATTTATTTTTGACAGGGGTTGAGGAACTCAATACTACCCTGATAAATTTGCATTCAGTTCCTACTGTCAGGGCTTGAAATAACTGACCGCACCGATAGCTATGGTTATTGGGCCCTTACTGATGGCCATGGTGCCCCCTCAGAAATGGCCTAGGGAATAACATAGACCTACAGCCGATTTGCTCATTTTGGCTGTGCCCTCTTTTAAGCTTATTTTGAGCCCTGAACGATGCTGTATATGTGAGTATGAGCAGATTAAGTACTGTAGTCACATTTTCAACGCCAACTGGTGTCATCTTAGCTTATATTTTACGCACACCCATTACATAGGGTACTCTGTAATGTCATGAGGGACATAAGAATTTCATGGTCACACATTAGCTGTGGGAGAACTTGTATCTATGTCAAGATCAGAACAATATATTGAAACGATTGCTCTTCAGCGGGAAGATTTGACTTCATTCCTGCTTGCTTTACATTGACTTTAAATAACGAAGTTGTACAAATCTGCTATTATCTCCAGAACTAGACAAAAGAATTTACTTAAAATTGCACCAGAATTCTCAGATTACTTTTCTGTATGTTACATTTGCTCACCCCCCTATCTCCCCCTACCCCCATCACTACCCTGAAATAAAAATCAAGGTTTGGAAGTAACAAAGGGTCAATTTTATGAAAAAATTGTAACTATAGCAACTTAACAAAATCCATGGCATGCCATTCCTTCATATTTTACAAAACGCTATAGTTTCTGTTTATATAGTGTTTACTGTTAATAGTTCCTCGGTCTCTCTTTTCGCTGCTCCTCTCAGTAAGATGAATTGGACTATGACAATCAACTGTTCCCATCCATCTATTATATTCTTAGAATACAAGTTAATATAAAATTAGGCGTGTTAGTTAAAGTGATTGGTTCATTTAAGGAAAGAGGTAGATAAAGTATAGTAAAATGTTACCAAGTAAGAGTCATCATGTTTGGGCCCCCAAACATTTTCAAAGACAGACACACCCTAAGTACGTATATTGTTGGGTGTTCACAATTGGTGACTGCTCTTTGATTGACATCAAATTCAAAAGATGAGAATTAGTTTACATTACACAGCACTGACCATGCACAAAGAGGGTTCTGATTACACATTTTGGCCTTGTGTGCTCACCAGTATATAGCCTTTCATATGCAATAAACTAGGATTGCATCTGCACAAGTATAAGCTTAAGACAGTTATGGGAGGGGGTAAAATTAACTTAGTTGGGAGAATTGGCATAATTGGGAGAAATGGAACTGTCTGGGATGGGGAGATTTGCCCTTTGAACAAAAACACCTGCCTAGTAAATTTCCAAGACATAGCCACAGTAGCCTGCACTGAGTTTTAATTGCTCAAGGCCAAATTGACACACAAATGTGTGTGAGCTTAACTGGATACACAACTTACTGTACAAGTAATGTGTTTACCAAACAGAGTGGAGCCATATTGTTGGAATGAATATCAGTTAAAGTGCTGTCATCACCTGTGGTTAGAATTATGGACCTCAACTCAAGGACTTTCTTTGATCTTTTTAAAATTTATTTTTTATCTCATTAGGTCTGTATATTACACAACAGGTTCATCTTCCTGTGTTTTAATAAGTGGATATGCTAGATAGAAAGCAAAAGCCTCATGCAGGGTTACCAGGTAACTAAGACCTTCCTGATGAAAGCCAGTGTGTATCTCACCTGTGAGATTTAAAAATCTCAAAACTGTAGACCATTCTTGGTAGCCATATGCATCCCTGACTTTTATTGAAACTAAAATTCAGTTTGACAAGCCACTCTTCAGCACTAGATTACTAGTTTGAGTTGTACTGGAATTGATTAGCTAAAAGAATCAGGATATTCGCTGTTTTCAAATTTTTAAAAAGAATGGCATTATACTATCCCCTAGTATAAATATAGCAATGTTTCTGTCCAAACTGGGGCGTGCATCTCTCAGCCGTTTAATCCTCTGTCCCAGCCTGATTACAAGACTATTTAGCTACAGTACTTACTACCTGTAAGGTATTAACCTGGCACACACAATGTTATAGCTCATAATTATGGAACGTTTGGTTACAGGTTTATAGACATGCTGCCAGTAAGCTAGAAATAATTCAGATCATGCAGAATGGGCATCTGCACTTGTGACTTGGGTACGATGAAAAGGAAAACTTCAACGTGTAAGACGAGGGGGGGGGGGGGGGGGATCAGGTATGTTATTCTTCTGGGGATTGCATAATTGCTATAGTTCTAAGGGCCTGGATGCACCTGAGATAAAAAGTGTGCATACTGTGTATTTCACCAAACTATAAGGAAAGATGGTAAAGGCTTTTAACACACCATGACATAAAAGAAGGATGTCTTACTTGCTAATTTTATGGCACTCTTCACAGTTGACAACTACACGCCCCCTCCCCAACCTGTTACCCCCAGGCCCAATCATTCTACCCTCTATACCTTGGCATTTGTGTATTATGGTATCTGGACGCATTTTCACTAATCTTTTTACGAGAGTGTTTCCGAAAACTGTTGCTATCATAAAAATTGCGTTTTCATAATCACTTGCATCACTGCTGGCAACTTTCGCTCACAAATGCTGGGTGGTCTACTATAGTCGCGAAACTACATCTAGCACTATTACACAACACAAAGTATAGCCACAGAGTACCTTTGTGCCCAGTACAAGGAATTTCTGCCATTGTTAGTAGGTTTTATGCAAACCATCTTGTAACATAACTGACAAAATTTGTCAAGGATCCCTTAACCTGCCTAAGCATACTGCCTTCGAATGCAATTAGAGTTAGAGAATTAAGGGAATTATAATCGACCTGATTGTTTTGTTTTTACTACCTTAGAACGTCGAAGACAAGACAGACCTGGATACATGGAAATCAGCTGTCAATAATCTGACATACTATGACGTTTCGGAAATTAATGAATAAAATTTGCATAGCGCCACGCCCCTTTTTGAACAAGTGCCCAAGACGTTAGTAATGAACGAAATACTCGAGTACTTATAGGTGCGTTCGACTCGTCTACTCGAGTTGCAACTCGAGTAATTCTGACCTCATGTCAGTACTTTACTACGCATGCGTACTGAGTAGACAACGCGAACGGTAAACGAGTAAAAACGTCAGATGGTGCTCGATCACGTGTCGATCACCTGTTTGGTTTAGCGTAGTACCAACAATGGAAGTTCGCCGTACTAGAAGGAAAAAGATCTGTGCTACAATGATTCTTCAGATGTATTCAAGTGAACGTGAGATACAAAATGTGTTGGTGATAGGACAAATAATGGCCACTTTACCAATCCTGGCTCGAGCGATAAGAAGGAATAAAGTTCCTCGAGTGCATGCATTTGCTGCACACACAGTACTCCAGTACGACGACCTGGATTTCAAGTTTCACTTCAGACTACAAAGATGTACAGTCGAAGTTCTCCTACATCAGCTCGGGAATTCAAGTATTCCAACACCAGAAAATAGTTTTCGGGGGACAAAAGCTCTGACGTTGAAGAAGCAACTGCTGATGTTTTTGTGGTTCGCTGGTAAGTAACTTGACACCAAGCTACATTGAAATGTACCCCTGAGAGTTTTTATTCTTCAGTGTTTAACGCCGTCAGAATTTTCTTAGAACTGTAGGAGATTCCTATGAACTATTTCTTTGGCTATATGCTATAGTGACTTCTGCCGACAAGATTGGTGAACACTAGCATAATGCTGGTTACATAATTTGCAGTTTAAATGGCACTGACTTCCATTTTCTTGACTCGCAGGTGTGTACAAGTGAACACGGGCCGGGGGGGGGGGGGGTCGTAGCCTGCTTAGGGTAAATAAGTGAACACTTCATCCATTTCCCCTTTAGCGGTGTAGGAGGGGCGGGTAGCGTGCGAACTGCAAATCGTGGCTCTGCGAAATAACATTATCATGTTACCCTTGAGTGTTAGCATTAACATATATAATATGTAATCAAGCTCGTAGCCAAGGGAGGAGCCCCCTTGATAAATGTTGCCCCCTAGGTTAAAAGTTACAATTGCCTCAATGCATTTTAGTATATCTCACCCCCTGAAATTTCTTTTGCCACCCGGAAATTCCCCCATTCAGTAGGCCTAGGTACCTTATCTGGCTTCGGGCCTGAATATCAGAATGTAGGCCTAATTCAGTCATCATGCAACATCTCATGTTTTATGCACTACCTCATTCAATCTCTTTTCCCTTTTTCACTAAAGGTAACATGGAAAGTTTCAGAACCATGTCTGATAGATTCGGGGTCTCCCAATCTACCTTCCATAGTGTTTGTCGCAGGGTGGCTGAGGCCATTACAACAGACATCATGCCGCATGTAATTTCATGGCCAAATTCTGATGCCAGCAGGGGATCAATCCCTGAAGGATTTCAGAGGATTGGCAGGCTCCCAAACACACTCGGTGCAGTTGACGGCACTCACATTAGAATCACAGCACCAAAGGATCATCCACAGTCCTATTTCAACAGAAAACACTATACTTCTATTCAGTTACAGGGTGTGTGCACAAGCAATCTACTTTTCATACACGTACTCACAGGCTGGCCAGGAAGTGTGCACGACGCACGTGTGTTTAGGAACTGCACTTTAGATGATGGCAACAAGTTTCCTCCAGGATATCATTTGGTTGGTGACTCTGCCTATCCTCTTCAAAGGTTTCTAATAACACCCTTCAGAGACCATAGTAAAATTGGTAATGATCGAAGGCAGTTTAAACGCGAACTTAGTCGCTAGAGGAATGTGATAGAGAGAGCATTTGGACATCTGAAGGGGAGATTTCTTCGCCTACAGTTTTTCCGAGCAGAGGATACAAGGTTTCTTTGCAAAGTGATTTTAGCGGCATGTACCCTTCATAATATTTGCTTATTGAATAATAATGAGCTGATGGAGGAGTTCCAAGAATACCAAGATAGAGAGGATAATGATTTTCCATACAATGATGACACCACAGGCCAGGAGAGGAGAGAACAACTAATGAGACTTTTGAATTAAACTTGAGCAGTGAAGGCACCTCCGAGAAATTAACCCACTAATATTTCCCTGGTTTACTATGCTCATTTCTTGCAGAGATTGGGCCACTCTTAATTCTCCTTTGCTAATTTACTGAAAGTGTATGATGGTTATGGAAATGCATTTTCATCATTAGCAATAATGATATATTTTAAGGGATGTAACAATCACCTCAGTGTACCTGCAGTATGAAACTCTAATTGTTACAGAAAAGCATCCAGTCAATTGATGCAGTTTGCAGAGACCACAACATTTACTGAAATGAAATTTCATATGTAGTTTGAAAAGCTGGAATGGGAACTGTCATCCTGATAAAGTTTAATTGGAAGAGCAATAATTTTTTATGAAAGTAACTGATAGAAACAGCAAAAATCAATTGGAACAATAAACTGAGCTTTTCTTTTCTTTGTTGGAACACTTATAATTCAACAAACGAAATAATTAAGAAGTTGTAGAATGATTAGGCTGGTTTAAAATATGTTAATCTGTTCTGTAATAAAAAAAATCACAAATCATACTTCATAAAGCTGTCTGATTTAATGTGTTTAACATGAGAACATAAATAAAACAAATCATAAAATGCTAAACTCTTACTTTAGCTTGTGATCATTTTTAATTAAAATTTTGCAACTCATTTGGCATGCATACTGAAGTCATTTTAAGAGATAACAATGCAAGTCCTTACTCAACACCTTGTTTACAACCAATTGCATATTGTAACCAGTCATATTTACTACGAGTGTGACAGATATCAGACCATAACTACCAACCATGTACACTTGGTATACTGTCAAACAAAACTGTTTTAATCAAGAGGACTTCGGCTTCTGAAAGTAAGACAAAGATTAACAAACAATCATCTCACAGTTTCTCAATGAGTTTTGAAAGAAGCTCCTTGTTCTCATTATGCATGGTTATAAGAGTTTGTTGTAACTGTTGTTGGCTGGTTACAAACATTTCTTTCATTTCATTTGAAAGAAGATATGAACGGTTCCAACCTTCCATTTTTTTCCGAGGCATTTCAGATGGTAATCACTAGCCTGCTCTTCTTCCATTTTACCTGATGTATTTCCTTCAGAATCACATGTAAAATCTGGCTGCAAACTTGGATCATCACCAACTATCTCATACATATCTGGAAATTTGAACGGTTTTTGTTGTCCATTGCCTGTCTTTCCTCTGCAGTCCTCATGTTTACGTAAAGCCTGTTTCAAATTACGAAACTTATCGTAGCACTGATCGCCGCTGACTGTAACACCAAGTTCTTTTGACAATTCAACTGAAATATTCTTCCAAACAGGTTTTTTTATTTTTTACTTTAAGGAGATCTTTCTTCTCTTTTATGATTCTTAAAAGGGCTTTTACCTGCTGATCTTCCCAAGATGTTAAGACTGCAGGGGTGCACTTGGTGGTGGAGGCTGTGCACTGATCGGTGGAGTAGTTTGAATACTTGCCTGCAGCTCAGGATCAGCTGACTGTGGCTCAGGGTCTGCTGGTATGTTGTCATGGGTAGGACCCACTGATGGCCCTTTGACAGGAGCATTACCAATGGCTAGATCTACTGCACCTGCCCCTTCTGTATGGCTGAAGTTTAATGGAACAGGTTGGCTGTTGTTGTGTGGCAACATTTGCAGTACCTTGACCACGCTTGTAAAATCTAATGGAGGAATAAACCAAACTGAAGGATAATTCATGTAACTTACTGAAATAGTCTGCACATTCGATAGCAAATATGGAAACCCGAGGTCAGGTCATACAGGCCTACCTTGGGCAAATACGTACATATATTCCTCCCCCAGAACGATGACCATCCAAATCAACAAATAATTGCGATTTATGCGACTTGTTTGTAATTTGTTGGATAGGACAACAAAAAGGAATGTTTTTCTCCTCAAAGTTTGCACTCACTATCATCTAAACTGCTAGTGGCCTCATGTTGTGGAATCTTTCAATCTTCCGAAACTCATTCAAATTAAGTTCCCCAGCTCATACCATGCAAAACTGTTCCTGACTGGGAACTGTCAAATTCGTATGTATGTTGCCTAGACTTCATCTCGGGAATATAACACACGACCCACGGCCCACGTAGTGCTAGCCTATACTAGCCTAGGCCTTAATATGCACACAACATGCTGTCATCGATATCTTGCCTCTGACACGTTATATGTAGGCCTAGGGCTATACATTAACTTAGCAACGATAGCAGGACTCCGCCACTTGTTTTGCTTGCAAGCCTTGATTATAGCTTGAAACAGAAAATCTAATGGGCTTTGGTATGTAAAATTCACCAGTCTTAATGCCGTAAGAAATATTTTACAAACTTACGTTCTGTCAGGTATTTCTCCTGCCCTTTTTTTTACGATCACTTTTACGTTCTCCCCCGAAGGGAGGATAATGTTATGTGTTGCCATTTTGCTAGTGACGTAAGTAAAGTTGCGTCATAGCTACACAAGTAACCGGCTCCCGGGGCTGGTTACTTTTTCACAACTCGAGTTGTGACGTTTTGATGACGTTCCGCACAGTCGAACGCTTATCAGCTTAACACGAGTTACTCGAGTAGACGAGTCGAACGTACCTACAGTCTAGTTGACAAGCGCCCTCTTCTTGTAAAAGAACGTGAGAAGTGAAAATTTACTAACGTCCCGACCAAGATTACATAATACTATGTTTGCGCTCTTTACGCTCTTTTCAGTGACAAAAAGTACTTGCCTTTGCAGTGCTCATACCCTTTTAAGTGGCAGATAGCTTCCATATCTGTTCCATTGTTGCAGTACAATCTGTACCATTGATGCAGTCGAGTAATAAGAACATCAAAGTCAGCAGGGTAGGTCCTAACAAAGGGTCTTTGTACAACAGCTCTTACACCCAAAATATTTGCATTGCCTCCATGGTATTGATATACGGCATCATGGAGTTAGCTGATACTATCAAAGAGACTGCACAAAACAGCATTTCTATAGGGAAGACACAATAGGATAAATAAGTAGTAACGAAATGCACACTTCAGAAAAGTTTAAGTAGTGTGGCCTCTTGCCGCTCAAAAAGGTTGAGGTAATTTTCATGGTTGAATAATGTCACGGCGCCCACGTAACAATGCTTTAGAGTGAGACGAACTTTAAAGCTCAGGACTCCTGTGACGTAGTTCAATGTTTGTTTTTAAAAACAGAGGTATAGCACACGATAGGCAAGCAATCTATCACTGTGTCCGTATTATTGAATATGCTTTATTAAATGACGTGGGGGTAATAAAATTAGATTTACAAATGAAATATATTGAGAGTGATGCCGCTTAAGATGTTAGGACCAGTTACTAAAGTCTTATTATCATTTACTTTCAAACTTTCGTCTGTAAAAACCTTAGGCAGTATGTCTCGGCCCTTTTGATGGATGCCTGATCATCATTGGATAGCAGTTCTTCAAATACAGGGCCGGATACAGGAATATGAGAAAGGGAGGGGGCGTAAACGTTTACAGAGGGTGCATGGTGCAATCAGATGGGCTTGGAGATGTAAAATTCTGTTACAAAAATCATTGCTTTGCCGAAAATAAGGGGCGCACGCCCTTTACGCTGACTTGGATCCAGTCTTGAAATACATCACTCACCATGCATAAAATTGCAGGTTTCTTCAATACTGTTTCTCTTTTTGATTGCCAGATGGCAAAGTCTCACATTTTACAGTGTTTGATTTTAAAACTCTTGAAAGGCACCCCGTGTTGCCCCCCAAAATTTACAAATACATAATCACTACTGGCTAGCACGTTGTTATAAAATTGGGGAATAGTATCACTGAGTCTAATGAGACACAATTTTATTTTCACTGGGAACATTGTTTTCGCACATACCTTGATTTCTAGATGCCTTGACATAGGATCTTACAATTTACTATAAAAAGGTTATCTACTTAAGACCCCACATTCCCCTATCATTAAACAAAATTTTAGAATAAACACATGGATTTATTTGATAAAGACGAGGCATCTTACCAAACTGAGAATGATGGAATAGATGCAACTTTTGAAAGTTTCCTGTAGTTCACTTTGTGGTCTCCTGAAATCGATACTATTTTGTGAGTATTTGTACAAGGCGTTAGAAAGCATAGGACATATGAGTACCTAGAAACCACTTGAATCAATACAGTATGGATAAAATATCCCACCTATTTTAGTTTTTGAATGATGAAGTTCCTCGTAGTGTAAGTCCTTGTCGTTTGTGAATCTCACATTGTAATTAAATATTACAAAACTATGAAAAGAACGAGATATATGACTCTATAGTGGTCCCCTGCGGTTTATTTTCTATAAAATTTCACTTTATACTTCACATCTGATATGACTCAGATTGTGCAATATTGACCTAATGATAAAGTAAAACTCGTACCTACTAATGGGTTGGAGCCAAGCTGACTAGAAGCTTCCTTCCTGGTTGGCGAACATAAAGACAAATAATACACGCATTAGAACTCCTCATTTCTATATCACAATATGCAGTTAGGTTATTTATTTAAACAAAAATAACAACCCTTATTTGGATTAAGCTCCTTTGGTTAAACATCTATTGTGATCCTAAGAGTAAAACACTTTAAGTTTCAATGATGAAAAATGTCAGAGATTTCACTTCTCTAAGTCTACAAACGTTTTACATATTCAGAGCTATATATTGATTCATTTCATGGATCATCCATGTTTATTATGTGATTTCAATGAGTGATGCTTTGGATACACCTTACTTAATTGCCACATGAAAAAAACACATCTTACCTTGTCTAATTTCAATAGGTTTGTGTACAACACCTTTAGTTCCTTGAAAAAAATTTACAGATACATAATCATTACCGGCTAAATACTTACTCTTAATTTGCACAGTAGTATGACTGCGTATAATACTGCTCAACTTTATATAGAACATGCAGTAAGGCTACATCATTTTACAAAACTTTACTATCCTCATTTAAATTCAGCTTATTTTATTTAACACTAATGGGCACGTTGAAAATATACACAGCTTTATATTTCTATCAGATGAGGAGTCGTTCCAAAAGTCGTCCACTTTAAATATGTAATTTAAATGAGTGGTGATGTGGATACATTCATGCAAAACAACAGTTGTGCACAGAATGTGCAGTTACAGTTGTGCTGTTAACAGAATTGTAAGTCTGCCAGATTGCATGTACATGTTTGCCACCAAACTATACTTCAACTCGAGCCACACACACCTTTACCTTCCTACGTGTTGCTTGTATGTTCTCTGGTGTGGAGGAAAAATTTATTTAAATCCATCTAAAGGAAGTTCACTCACTGCTAGTTAAACCAAGGTTTGTTTTGAGAATGAGGAAACAGCTATATAACTCCAGCTTTTTTGATATGTTGCCAAAGGCAAACGAATCCCTGCAATCATTCTGGCTAGTGTATATGTGTACATGTCAATGTGTATGTGTGTGTATGTGTATAGGTGTATGTGTGCATCTTGAAGGGAAAATGCAGTCATCCCATTAAGAATAAGCATACCCTGTCATCCTTAGTTTTTAGTTGTTTTTTGAATCATGTGGTATACCCTGTCATCCTAATTTATAAGTTGTTTTTCACTCATGTGGCAAATATTTGTGTTACTGAATTGTTGATGCAGGAAAATTTTGCCTCACTTTATCTTTAATGTGTAATATTTTAGTTTAAAAAGTCATCTTCAGAAGTACTTGTAAAGCATCTTCAGAAGTACCGTAAAGCAAATAAGAGGAGATTTGCAAGAGTTTGCTGAATAGTTAAAACAAATTAGGGCGACTGCTTATTCCCTTTAAGATAGCAATGACGTATACGTTTCATATTTGGTGTATAGATTTATCATAAAAGAAAAAAAAAACCCGTTTGCCTTTGGTGTTAGTAAAAGGTTATTTAAGGTCACCATACGAAAAAACCTGAAACTTTGTAAAAATAACATCTCAAGGTAGAAAGCACGGATACTTTTCTGACTTAGAATGTGGATATGTAGTGGTCATTAAACCAACTCCTTTGTTTTTGATAGAGGCAAAGGATATCATCACAGGTGAAATTACAAAAACCAAGAAAATTGCTTGTAAACATGTTATCTCAAGACAGGTATAATAAATACTCTGTAAACTTGGCATACTGATTTGCCATTTTAGGACAAAGATCTCTGTTGTTTATAGTGACGGTCAGAGGTCATTTGAAGTCTCCAGAGGTCAGAAACCAAACACCTTGTGAAAAAGATATTTAAAGATAGGAATGATGGACACTTACTTACAGGTTACAGATGGGCCTTATTACCAGAATGAACCGTATTGTTTTTAATGTGAATCAAATGTCATCAGATATCACCAGAGGTGAAGTTACGAAAACTTGTAAGCCGCTTGAAAACACCTTATCTAAAGACAGCAATGATATATACGTTTAATACTTGCTAGATAGATTTGTAGTATTCCAAAACAGGTTCCTATTTTTTTGTGAGTTCGGAGGTCATTTGTACGGAAGACCATTAGGGCCAACCTCAAAAACTTTTTTTGTCGTTTCTGCGACTTTTATTTTCGTTTCTGCGTCTTTTATTTTTGTTTCTGCGACTTTTATTTTTGTTTCTGCGACTTTTATTTTTGTTTCTGCGACTTTTATTTTCGTTTTTGCGACTTTTATTTTTGTTTCTGCGACTTTTATTTTCGTTTCTGCGACTTTTTTTTTTCGTTTTTGCGACTTTTATTTTTGTTTCTGCGACTTTTATTTTCGTTTCTGCGACTTTTTTTTTTCGTTTCTGCGACTTTTTTTTTCGTTTCTGCGACTTTTATTTTTCGTTTCTGCGACTTTTATTTTCGTTTCTGCGACTTTTTTTTCGTTTCTGCAACTTTTTTTTTGTCTGTAAGCGATTGCTTGTTGAAGTTGATTCTCGTACATCGCATACAGTGTTTCCACTTGTCCCGACATTTTCTCGAAATTCGGAATATTTCCACAGTTTACGACATTTTTGGGAAATGTTTCGGAAATTTCGGTTAATAGCAAGGAAACAGATTATTATATATAACATTAATAGGTCTCAAATACGTTGAACTAGTCAATTGGGGAAATGGTCAGGAAATGTATCGGCGCTGTTCGGAAGATTCATATCTGAAATTTGGAAACACTGTCCACATATCATACCATTACGCGGAGCGGGTATAGACAGCGGCGGATCCAAGGGGTGAAGGAGGGAGCACAAGGGCTTTCACCCCTAGAATTCTTTTAGAGAAAAGTTAAAAGTGCATTGCTCTGGTCGTGTATCTCTGAAGAGACAATTTTCCCTGTTCCTTTTTTCCGAAATATTGCTTACTTTTGCAATGACGATTTAAAGCTTTTCCACACCTTGGGAGGGGACACCCCTCCCAAATCCTCCCTCTCAGGTGCCTCGCGCCCTCGATCTTCACTCCTATTAGTCCAATACCCCCCGGAAATGAGTCCTGGATCCGCCACTGATATAGTGGGGCAGTTGGAATTTCTGGCTTCCATATTCATCTAGTTGGAATTTCACCGCTCACAACCCTCCCTCACCATCACAAGGCCTAAGCTACGTCCCTGTACAGTGTACGTACGCCTCCGCATGAAAATGCATCATGACAAGTGCAAGTTGCACAGGGGAAATTGAGTAATAGAGAAGAATGAGGATGAAAACACCCAATCCGTAACATGATATCAGGCATGAAAACGATAGAATCTAGTGCAGTTGCACTAAATAACCTGTCAGTGTTTATGAGGTCAAAAGACAAACGCAAATTACGTAGGTAGTGAATTTGCCGTGTTTCGCGGAATTACTTTACCGTATTTCAAGTATCATGGCGGCCTCTGTTAGGCTCTGTATCCAGGCGCGAATCCAGGGGGGCCTGTGGAGGGTGTAAGGGTGAGATGTATTTTTGATGATTGGTTTATTTGTTCTAACCATTTTCTTTCACAAACTGTTCTCAAACTATCATAAGTTTTGGGGAATTTTTGACAAATTCCAAATTTTCGCACGCTCCGCTAGTGTCAAGCCTTGTGTCAGAGTTGTCCTTTTTATCAATAGCTTTCGGTAACTACTCACGGGGGAACAAAGGAGCAAAAGTGCTTTTTAAGAATTCTTAGTCAGAAGATTCGTTTCTGAATAGCATAGGTTGGTGGGAAAGTGACAGTGTCCGATGCAGGTTCTGAATGCAGGTTTTGTCATGGACTAATATTTTATTCAAATTTCGGCGCGCTTCGCGCGCATACGACAGGGTTTGCACCCGATTTCATATACCATTGACAAAGCTATGACGCAAGAAATTATTCCAATGCAAACATTTTTCTAAAAAGTACATCTCCTTCTCTGTAGGGCTCTCATCATTATGGGATCTTTGACTAATCTAGTCTAGCACATGATTTGAAAGATTAAAAGTACGTAATTGCCGTTGCTTATTTTCCAAACATTTTACCGCGACGTTCAATAACGACGAAAATCTTTTCTGAAACGAATTTTGCCTGTCCACCATTCCTCTTGCTATACCTAAAAAGAAGGTGATATATCATATCTCCTCCCATATCATGATGTCGGGTAGTGAGAATCCCGTTGGTTCCTCTTTTGTATACTGTAACTAATTCAGAGCTCCCGGGAGGCTCTATACTGTTTTCTGTCAACCTTGGATATCCCTTTAAAATGTAAAGGAAAAATTTTATTATAGTCGAAGAATGTTTCTGTCTGACTCCACGCAGGTATAATTGCATGTACAATTTTCCCATGGGCGTGGATCGGGGGGGGGGGACGGGGGACACGTCCCCCTCACTTTTTTGGAAGGGGGGACATCGTCAAAAGTCCCCCTCACTTTTTTCAAAAATGATGGAACAGACTGGAATTATGCCTAGGAAAACGAAATTTTTAGAAGAAAAATAACCTAAAAATCCTACACTTTTGTTGCACCAAATCGCATCTGAGGGCATTCAGTTCTAGAAAAATTTCCCTTAGACCCCTCCCCCATGCCGACGATCACAAAACTTATTGCCTCTCCGTGACGCAAATTCTGGCTACCACCACTGCTTCTTCCACCAGGACGGCGATTCACAAATGTGAAAAAGTCCCTCCCCCCCCCCCCCCCACCACTTTTGGAGATAGATCCAAGCCCATGATTTTTCCTGGGACTTAAGGAGGTTTGAAGACAATACATTAACCGTCTCTTACTCCCCTTTTTCACCCGAACAAAAGTTAGAATTCACCAAATTGTGGACATTTTTAAAACATACAATCACTTTAGAATGATCCAAAGATACCACCATTTTGCATATAGGCCCCTAAAACTAACAAAAATTTCTCAAAGGGGAGGGTAAACACCTTCCTGGGATTGAACTCTCATATACTAACAAGAAAAGGCCCTCCCATTCTTGTATATAGCGTATACAAAATCCCACTGCCTAAAAAGACACGGTTTAGCAGTATGCCGTTCCCCAATCACCAACCCTCGCCGGACCATCGGTCATAGATTTCTGAAGGGTATACCCTTCAGCGATCTATAAAGAAGGTGATATATCATCTTTCCTCCCATATGGATGTCAGGTTGTGAGAGTCCTGTTGGTCCCCCTTTTCAGTGTACAATTAATGCAGAGCTCCCGGGAGGCTCTATACCGAAAATTTTCGGAGCGCTTCGTGCGCAATTGTTTACGCTTACGGAGAGAGGTACGTTTTTATTGAGTAATTGGTTTATTTTTATCACTTTTTACCAAAAATCATTTGAAATCTTTCACGATTTTTGCAAAGTCTTCTCAATATTTCTTGATTTTCGCTTTATCTCCGCACTTTTAGAATTGAATTGCTCCTTTTACTATCAATAAGGTCCCAAACGTATTCGCATTACTCATCAGTGGGGTTCTACCATAAGCCAATTATTCGCTGTGCATAAAGGTGATTTCAGAGGAGCCAGCATTGTAAGGATGTAAAGCAACTGGTATTCAGTTTTTCACCCTCCTCTTCTTATGAGAACTGAAAACTTAGTAACGAACCCACCTTCTAATTGATAGACACACATAAAGGGAATTGACACCGTTAGTCATAGTAATGCTTTTAAATGTAAATTCAAATTTTCGGCGCGCTTCGCGCGCAATTGTTTCATCTGACCTCCTAAACCCGAATACCGTATAACGAAAATAAAACACTCATTATGGCAAAAATCATTTCAAGTTACCTACAAGGGCTTATAATGTTGGCGTGTAAGTTTTAAGATAATTTAGATTCTCTGGAACTTCTGCAGGTACATATAGTAACTTATACTGAGCCATACAGATCAAATTCCATGCAACATTAAAAGGTATAAAATCTCACTGACATAAGAACTGGAGCCGATTTCTGTGCTCTTAAAATGCAATATTGCGAGAGCGTCCGGGGGCTTCGCCCCCTGAACCCCCACCGGGGCTCCGCCCCTGGACCCCGCCAGGGGCCCTAACCCCGAACCCTGGACCCCACGCGTAGGAACTCGCGCTTCGCGCTCGTGGTGCACCTTCGGTGCACATGAGATTTTCTTTGCCTCCCCCCTCAAAATTTCTGGATCCGCGCCTGTCTGTATCGGCTTCATAGTACGTAGGCTATTGGCGTTACTCTGTGTGACGTAACAGTCATTTATCCAGCCCCTTCTGTGTAGGGTTACCATATTTATTTTCTGGCAAGGAGGACATGGATCGCCGTCCTGAGAGAGGTCTAAGGGACGGGGGGTCCCCTCCCCTTCGAATTTTCAAGGGTGGCTAGATGCAAAATGGTGTAATATTTGTTTCTTTAATCAGAGTTTCTTTAACTTGAATGAAGTGTGTTTTGGTTTTGAAATTCAAATTCTGAAAAAAAGTCTTAAAGAATGAGTCAGTTTCTTTAGATGTCACATAGATTAGCTCAGTGATCAGAGCTTCGGACTTCGGGACGTTAGGTTATGAGTATAATTTGGGACCTGTCTATGCTCCCAGCCACTTTGTGCACAAGACCATATTGTTCGGTAACGAAGTTAGCAGTACTCATTGTACAACAGTAGGTGGTATGTCCGCGCGATGCATTTACGGTCGCTACATGTGAAGTAGTACGGCTTGCAAATGTGGGACGTGGGTAGGGGCAATCTATAGTCCTTGTATTTGTGAAGAAATACGTCACGAGGTAGGATACCGTTAGTTTTATCCACTCTTCACGGCATCGTTTTATTACATGGTCAGGCCTATGATACGACCAGTAAAGCTTTCAAATTATTAAGCCCGCAAAGGAAAATTAGGGAAAACTCTTCAGATCATGTGAGAAATACATTAAATCCTGACATTGTGGGCAATTTTACAAATTCGCCCGGACGCCAGCGCGAACCAGTAAAACGAGGCATGTCCGGGTAAAACCGGACGTCTGGTAACCCTACTACTCGGCGCATTTGTGCATCATTGGTTAAAACATAGGCGTAGGAAGCTTTTCGAGACGGGGGGGTTGGGGGTTGGGCTGAAACTTGTTTCGGATCGCCGTCTTGGGGGTCTAATGGGAGGGGTGTCCCCCTCCCTTTTGGAAAATTTTGGTTATTTGAGGGTCCTCAGATGCAACTGGGTGCAACATTTTGGACAAACTTTAAGGAAAATTACTGCAAATTTTTGGCATTCTTACAGAAGAGACAAATAAGGGGGTTTTGCCCTTGGATCTTGGGGGCGGAAGCATACTTCAGTCCCCTCACATTTTGACGCCCCCAGGAACCCCGGTTAGGGTTAGGGTTAGGCCCCCCGCTTTCTACGCCTATGGGTTAAAACGTATTCTATGAACAGGGAGAGTGGAGCGTTTGCCTGATGTCATTTGGTAAAAGGGGCGATGAGCTGAAAAAAGTTGGGAACCACTATTCTAGAGGTTCTTTACGTGACGTCAGCACCTACTCGAAAGCCCAAAACCTTTACGCACAGAAGGTATGCGTTAACCCGTTTACGTTCGCGTACACTGTAGGATCATGGATGCAATTGTTATGCCTGTCTAGACATTTTGGCATTGCGTCAATTACATCCGTACTGCGTCATATTTGGCGTAGTGAAAAACGTGTAGGGGCGATGGGTTTCGCAGTCGACGCAACGTAGGCATGCAGGGACGCAAGTGCCTTGCAAAATTTTGATCATGTCCAAATTTTCTTCGCAAGAGACCCAAACTCAAATCAAACCAGGACAAATGATTCCAACTTCATTCCCTGACCCTAACCTTGACCCAAACCTGAACATTATTTTTCATTTTAATTTCTATGGGAATGTCTAAAATTTTCTCCCACACGTTCTGGGAAAAAATCTACTAACGGGTAGTGGGAGATCAGGGACGCTGCACTTGATGCAGGCGTCGCAGTGGAGTAATCTTCCTGTCTTTTGGGTCAACTGTCAACGCGTGTTGTGCAACGTTTTTCAACTTTGCTTTGACCTTATGTCAGTCTTGAGATAGTTTTGTGACACTTTGCCCCCTCAGACGCAAGGCCTGCGTCAGTCGATGCACTGACAGAGAAATCCTAAGCTTTAGGATTTCTCTGTGCACTGAAGTATTGCGTTGTTTTTCGTCCGATCTCTAGCAAGTAAGCGCAAGTAGCTAGCAAACCACAAACCATGGAGCTACCGCATGGACAAACGCCAAAACACAACTTTAACCAACGACTAGATAAAGGTAACGTTAGATAGTTATAAGGTGTTATATAAAACAAATAATGAATGTTTTTCATTCGTTGAAAGATTTAACCTTGAAAGATTTAACGTTCTATTCAACTCGGCTTCGCCTCGTTGAATAGAACGTTCAATCTTTCAACTCATGAAATAATTCATACTATCGCACTCATAAACATTCATTATTTGTATAATAACTACTGTATCTAACGTTACCTTTATCTAGCCGTTGGTTAAAGTTGCGTTTAGGCGGTTACTATGGTTCGCGTTTGTGGGTGTGGTAGTTCCATGGTTTGTCGTTTGCTAGCTTTTACGTACGATATGCAATGTGCGTGTGCGATCCCCAAAGCTGCGTTGATTAATTGAGTTGCGGCATAGTTTGTACGTGCCGCAGTGATAGTGACGTCACAGCCGTGTATTATACTAGACTATAGGTGCGTTCGATTTGCAGTCCGGAGCCTCGGCTCGAGTCCATTTGACGTCACTTGAGCCAGCTTTCGCGCTTGCGCAGATATGAGACAAACCGAGTGCAAACTCGAGTGGCTCACCATTAAGCGCCACATAGGCATGCGCAGTGCCTACGAAAACAACAGGTAGGCATCCACTGCAGGCTCTGTACACTGCATGCAGCAGTACTAAAGAAGTTAACTACACAGGCCTACCGCTCGATCATTACTACATTAGACTATGTAAGCTATTCGAAGAAACGATCGCACGAGAAAATCAGAACGTTGTAATCGCTTCATTTCTTGGCATCTATTCAAAAGAAGCAGGCTAAAAAATATAGCTGTATTGTAGCAATTGTGGTACCGAACTCTCCGAATTCAGCCACACTCAAGTTCAACGGTAGGTTCCCAGTTACAACTCTACGAGAATCAAAAACCGTTTCAAACGGTACCAATGCAATATGAAAGTGCTTACTAACCGTGAGTTGACAGAGTTGTTTAAAATTGGAAATAACTCCCACTTACTTTGCTGTAGGAAGTTTTCTTAGCCCTTTTCAACTACTACAAATACCGATTTGCCGCACGGCAAGTCAATTACTTGTGTCGCCATTACCGTGTGACGTAAAACGCGTCGTGCGGCTCAAGTAGACCACCTCGGCAGGCTGGTCGTTTTGGCCGGCTCCAGTTGTGACGTTTTGATGACGTTTTGGCAAATCGAACGCTGGCTCGAGCCACTCGAGCTACTCGAGCCGGTAAATCGAACGCACCTTTATATAGGCTTTGCAACTACGTCACGGATTCGCCATGCTGGAGGACACTCATGCCAAAAACACAAGGTTTTGTGCAGTAGTATACTGAACGCGCCGCACAGTGTGCCCTGTGGTATACACGGTTTGTACACATTCATCGAGCAAGCGCATCGAGTGTGGTCTACTACGAAGTTACATGTACTCCAACATGGGGCCAGGGAGTATTATGACGTCATATGAAAAGCCTCTATTGCACGACCGTGTGTTATAGAGGTTCTTCGCGTGACGTCATTGCGTTTCAATTTGGCATACTTGCCGTCACTGAACATGCGCAGCGGTGTGTTATCGATACGCGCGCACGATACGGCCTTAGTTACAATTGTTGTACAATGGACGTCTGGCCGTCAAAACAGAGAGACGCGCAGCGCAGTGACGTCGGTGAAGAACCTCTATACTAGACTCCAGACCTTATGCATATGATGTCACAATGATGAAGAAAGTGCTCTCTCTTTTGGAGGAAAATGGCGGAAAAGCACGTATCATTGCAAGTTACACCAATAAATGCAGACAGTTGATTTGTCAACCAATCGTATACGCGCGTAAGTCTACTACACGTGCGGCGAAATCCACACCGTTCGTGCACGTTCTTCATTGTTTTCACCCAGAATGACGTCAGTGTGATGTCAATGCATAAGGTCTATTGCACGACGGATAACACACGACCGTGATGATAGTGCCGAATCACCCATGGCATGTGACCACCAATCCTCCAATCAAATGTAATAAGGTGTAATATAAAAGCTCATAACACCTTTGTCATTGCGTTCCTCCCCCCCCCCCCCCAATCGATGCAAAGCAGACGCAGGAAATAGAAAAGGTCGTGTTCGATAGACCGTTTGACCAGCTGACAGCCAAAATGTCCAGCAAACACAGAGACTGTCGACGCAATGACACCTCGGAAGAACCTCTACCTGTTAAAAGCACGTAAATTTGTATGGAATTGCAGGAGATGGCAGACGAGACGAGGTGAGCGTGTCCTGCCAGTGGATTTCTTCCCGGAATAGCCCTACCTATCCCCGACGGAAAGGCAGGATATTCCAGGTTCAGTCAATAACATGTTGTCGCTTCTTCTTCTGGAAATTGTTTGACCGCTTCTGGCTCATTGGTTGCGTGTTTTCTCGCTAAACATACAGGATACATTCGCCACACGTCGTACACATTTGTGCATATGTGTTTCTACTGTGTCACGTACATGTATTATGTTTGTTCAAGAGTATCTACTATAACTATCGCACTGTCACTGTGTAATTACGTAGCCTCTAAGGCTACGTGTATGGAATCGTATTTCAGATCCCTATAACTTAATCATTTAGGAAGGCAAACTACTCCCAAATAGACCTTTTTTTTACATTGCGCAAAAGAAAGTAATCCATTTCACTACGCGAACTCCATTGAGCGTATGAATTAAAGGCGGAAGAATCCTGTATTCCGTTAAGTCGCCATTGACGATGTTTTACCAGGATCACTCAGCTTCCAAATGTTCAGGTGCAAACAGAATATAACTCGAAGAAATTTAAGGAATTTACAGCAATAGAGCAAAGAAATATGAGAATCTTTGCAAACTTTCGTACTGCTCATATATTTTACAAAATTAATCACAATTAGACGTCGAACGTGGCTTGTTTGGACGAAAGATTCATGATTGGGCTACCTTATGGGCCGGGCAACGAGACTTAGAAAATGGCTTCCTAGGATGTAAGGGCTTACTTGTATTTTTATAGGTCTACCTTTATAGCACGTACTGTATAACGCACCATTGACATATATAATTAACTAGACACATCAGACAAACGCACGCTTGTTCATGACCTGCATAGACCAAAGTATGTACGGATCTACTTTCGAGACGAGTTGTTCGTTTTGAATTTTGGTTGACCATAATCCTTCATTTTCAAATCTCAAAGTTTTTCGTATTCTCATTGTCGCCCCTCGACTTAAACTGAAGGATTTTAAATGCTCAAATGACTTCTTGAAACGTACGAACGGTGGGAATCTATAAAAACAAATTACGATACCAAAATAATGCATCGAAGAGACTGTCTGATACATTGAAAAAAAATATTCGATTTGCAGCTCCGCGCATGCGGGATAGTCTGAATATTTTTAAATTGACCCAATCTCAAGTGGGAATTTTAAATGATGACCAATCGTTACGAAGTGATTCTCTGTCACGTCCGAATATATATATTTTTCAGCACTTTGAGAAAGGTATTACCAGCTATTAGTGTCACTGGACAGCTGGAGTTGCAGAAGGCGAGTCGAGTAGTGCTAATTCCAGCAGGAGCAGGCCGGCCGGGAAGTTGGCAGCGGAAAGCCTGTTTGATTTAGCAACGAGGTATTTAGACGCGGGCGATTTTCGTCGGGAAACTTGAAACTTACTAGGCTATATGCTTAATTTTGAGATAATAAATCGGCATGCCGACGTTCTAGTTTATTAAATTGCCAGAAGTTACGACTTTGAGATTTGGAGGAAAAAATGGGGACCTTCCTGCCGCCGTCAATGTAAAATGAATGAATACACGTCCATCGTTAAAACAACACAGCGGTATATGTAAGTAGCCTACTGGGGCACTAGCACTTAGATCATTAGGGTATGTACGGTGGATCGGCAATACAGCAAGGGTGAGGAACCTCAGGCATGTTAGTTCGTTTAGCCTCCGGCCCGCGAGACCACTAATTCGTCTGGCCCGCGAAGCTACTGATAAAAGTAAATTCAATTCACTTGAATAATAATAATATCTTTAATAATAATCTTTAAGTCCTCGGTACCCACTGTTTTATCATGCTTAGCTACCTGCACTTTCAGGACATTTTACGTAAAATAACTCCATAAGTTCATGAACTCTACTGTCATGAGCTTGCTTATAAAAATTAAAATATCTCTGACGCGCGGTTAATTAAAGGTGATCAGTCGTCTTGAAATATTCTTTGTGACGTCAGCCTTTTCTTGACATGTTTCTGCAGTCGTCACTGTTCAAGGATACACCGTACAAGCATGGTATAGCTAATCGGTAAGCAAGAAGAGACGGCTTGTAGCTGTATACCTACTAGCTATACCGATGTCATCATAGCTACTTGTACCATGCTTGTACGGTGTATCCTTGAACAGTGACGACTGCAGAAACATGTCAAGAAAAGGCTGACGTCACAAAGAATATTTCAAGACGACTGATCACCTTTAATATGCCTTATGTTCCATCTCCTTTCTCCCGATTGAAAAACAACTCCCACACCTCTTTCTCGGAGAGGCTACGTCGGATTTGCCATGCAAATTCAAATTTCTAGTTTATAAGTGGGCTAACTACACTGCTTGTACAGCGCATTAATGGTTTAACAGTACATCATAATTCGCCGCGATCGTTATAGTTTGATATGTTAATAGTGTTTCCACTTTTCAGAAATGGACCTCCGAATTGTGCCGATACATTTCCTGGATTCCAGTGATCATTTCCCAAAAATGACTGGTTTAACGGTTTTTAAACCTAATTACTGTTACATATTGTAATCCGTTCTTTGCTATTACACAAAATTTCCAAAGCATTTCCCAAAACTGTCACAAACTGTGGGAATATCCCGAACTTCGGGGATATGTCGGGACAAGTGGAATTACTGTATGCGGTGTACGAGAATCGACTTCAACAAGCAATCGCTTACAGACAAAAAAGTCGCAGAAACGAAAAAAAAAAGTCACAGAAACGAAAAAAAAGTCGCAGAAACGGAAATAAAAGTCGAAGAAACGAAAATAAAAGTCGCAGAAACGAAAAACAAAAGTCGCAGAAACGAAAATAAAAGTCGAAGAAACGAAAATAAAAGTCGCAGAAACGAAAATAAAAGTCGCAGAAACGAAATAAAAGTCGCAGAAACAAAAATAAAAGTCGCAGAAATGAAAAAAAGTTTTCGAGGTTGGCCCTAATGGTCTTCCGTACATTTGGGATCACCAGAGGTAAAAAGCCCAAAACCAAAATTATAAAAAAGATATTTGAGGATTGGAATGATGAAACCTTTCAGACTTGGTGTATAGATTTGTCACATTAGGAAAAAGATCCATATTGGTTTTGGTGGAGGTCTAATATCATCTTAGGTCACAAGACGTTAAACTACGAGAAACTTATAAACTGGTCGTAAACACAGTATCTCAAGAACAGACACAGGGTCATACCTCCAAATTATGTAATTTCGTTTCTAAAGGAAATGGAGGGCTTAATGTTTGTACCATTCCAAGGATAATATGTGTTTACAAGCATAACACTGGTAAATTCACAAATTCGCAATTAATTCCCATTTTAATAAGATACCGATGGACTCGTGTGAAGGAAGCTGCGACCACGTGAAAATTAAAGAAAAACTGCTTAAAGTTATAGTGTATGTTGATAAAGTAGTTGAATGTGCTCGTTTTCTCATTCGTACGATCCGGGCTCGAATCCCAGCAAGGACCCTCATATTACATACAATAATTCAATTGTTGGTGGGGTCAAAAGAATGGCGAGGCGACGAAAGACAAGAAAGTTGTTTACACCCGATCTTTAGTGTATGGAAGATCTTTATTGATCCTCATTCAATTCTGAAAATATTAAACAAAGAAAAAACAGCTTTGAATCATTTTGAACGCTCAACCGAATCAACTGAAAATCATCGCAAGTATGCTTTAAGCGCCCCAACTCATCATTTGTACAATAATGATACATAACAAATAATTTCAAACAACTTCAACTTCACTTACTGCTGTGACCGGATGAAACAAATAAACATCTGACAGCAAACAAAAGCTAGCAGCTAGCCAACATCTTGAATTCAGCTTAATCATGGATCCTGAAAGTACAAATTCGTATATCAGTACGAAAGTTTACATAACTGGTTGAAAATCAACACTTTTGCATCAACCATCACTATTCTGGAATAGCGCCCTCATTTTGGCTATAGGTTTAACCTGTCGCCTGTCCATCCATATTTATGAACCATCGCTACACATTGTTAGGTACGGTACCTAAGCACATGCTCAAAATTGTACATTTCTAAGGCCTCCTTTGCAACTTGTATCTATCATCAAAGAAACATTCCTTACAAAAGCCAATACACCCCTTACAAAGAGATAAACACAGTTTCAAGGTCACGATTAAGTCATTGCTTACAAAATAAGCCGTAAAATATACCGAAAACTGACGTGATAAGAACAGATAACTCTCAACATGTCCAAGGTCTTAGTCTGCAACGCTAACGTTCTCAATACACACATAACATAACGGTCGAAATTTTGCTCTGAATACAACGAATCGTTCATGGAAGAAATCCGTTATAATACTTGATCTAGTTAACTTCCCCTCTACAGCACTGTACATATCAAACAGTAACTTTGTCAATTAACCCTTAGTTTTGACATGTAAACATTTCGCTAATCGACAGTAACGCGAGTAATTATCTCGCCATTTTGGATCCCTCTACAGATGAGGGCGTTTTACGTCTTTTGAACTTCAAACCAAATTACGTTTTGCATGAAACAAAGAGGTCACACTGTGAAAAAAAAGCTTGTATGTAACCATTTCGTCGACCAGTCCCAAAGGATTGACCCAAACCCTGGAAGTGGCAAATCCCGTTGTATCATTATCAAGTTTACATCCCACCAGGCAAGGGAGCCAGTCATCAAAAACCGACGTATACTACAAGGATCGGCAATTGTCATTCTGAAGGATCTGACCTGACAAACCAAAAGCTCCTTAAAGGCAGTAGGCCGTCACCCCAATCAGAGTGATTCTACCTAAAGGAGTTGTGGAAGAAACCTTTCATTCGAAAGGAGAGTTTATTTCACCTGTTTTCTTCCTTCCTAAAAAAGACAAGTCCTTTCGTATGATCTTAAATTTGAAAAGCTGAATAAATGTGTTCAATACTATCATTTTAAAATGGATTCTATAAATTCAGTTTTAAAAATGATGTCTCCAAATTGTTTTATGGCATCGGTAGATTTGAAAGATGCTTATTATTCGATGTCGATTGCTCCGTCAAGCAGAAAATTTCTTAAATTCTGCTGGAAAGGCCAGTTGTACCAATATACATGCCTTCCCAATGGTTTAGCTTCAGCTCCCAGAGTTTTTACTAAATTGATGAAGCCAGTGTTTTCAGAACTGCGTAAGCAAGGGCATTTCTGTGTAAGCTACATCGATGATATTTACATCCAAGGCAAAACTTATAACGAGTGTGCTTCATCAGTGAGAGAAGTTATCACAGCTCTAGAAAAGCTAGGATTTATAATTCATCCTGAAAAATCAGTCTTCATCCCAACTCAGACTCTTGTTTTCTTGGGGTTTGAGGTAGATTCTAAAAACATGGTTGTGAAACCTAAACAAGAGAAAATAGATAAAGTCTTGTCACATATTAAACTTTTCAAGGAAAATGACAGTCGGTCAATTCGTGACTTGGCTCATGTAATTGGTTTGTTGGTATCATTATTTCCAGGCGTCCAACATGGCCCTCTGTTCTATCGATACCTAGAAATTGATAAAATAAAGTCCTTGAATTTGAATAGGGGAAATTATGAAGGGCCTGTTTTGGTATCTAAAGAAGCCCTGGAAGAGCTAGATTGGTGGGAATTTAACCTACCGACGGCATCAAAACCTATTCAAGCTACAACACCCAGCATTTCGATCACTACAGATGCTTCAAAAAAAGGCTGGGGAGCTGTTTGTAATAACCGCAAACCACCGCTTAGTGCAAGTGGTAGAAGGAAAGCAACTGAGTTGCAATACCACATCAATGTATTGGAATTGCTTGCTATATTTTGGGGACTGAAAGCCCTATGCGCTAATGTTCAAAACAACCATATAAAAGTATTTACAGATAATTCAAGTTCAGTGGCGTATATTAATGCCATGGGTGGCACTCGTTCTCTCTTGTGCAATAAAGTAACTAAAGCTATTTGGCTATGGTGCCTGGGAAAAACATTTGGCTATCCTGTAGCCATTTACCTGGTAAGCAAAATGTACAGGCTGATGAACTGTCACGTTTTAATGACAATACAGAATGGATGTTGTGCAGGAAAATATTTCAAAACATAGCTAATACGTGGGGCACACCAGAAACAGATTTATTTGCATCCCGATTAAATGCACAAGTAGATACTTTTGCGTCATGGAAACCAGATCCTGATGCCAATTTTACTGATGCCTTTTCTTTAGTTGGCAAACATATTATTTTTACGCCTTTCCTCCTTTCAGCTTAATTGGTCAATGTCTGAAAAAGATTCAGGAAGAAAAGGCGACGGCTGTGATAGTAGTGCCAAACCGGCCAACCCAAACCTGGTACTCTCAGTTATTACACATGACCATTGCTACACCAAAACTTCTGCCCAGAGGAAGGCAGCTACTAAGCAGCCCAGGAAGGATCGAGCCACACCCAATGTATCACAAGCTCGAGTTACTGGCTTGCCGCTTATCCGGCAATCCATGCAAATGTCAGGCATTTCAGGAGAAGCTACCTCTATTATCATGGCGTTATGGAGACAAGCCACCTAAAAACAATACCGCAGTTATCATGGCAAATGGACCCAATTCTGCAGGGACAAAAAGATTAGTGTCTTTCGTTCATCTGTGAGGCACGTTTTAGATTTTCTCACTATGTTAAATAGATCAGGTCTGGGCTACAGTTCGTTTAACACTGCTCGCTCCGCATTATCGGTGTTAGTTAATCCCGAATGTAGAAGCTCTATTGGAGAGCATCCTCTTGTAAGAAGATTCCTCAAAGGAATTTATGAACTCCTACCGCCACTTCCAAAATATAAGAAGATTTGGAATGTTTCACTTGTACTCAACTGTTTACGGTCCCTGCACCCTTTGAGCTCTATTACATTAAAGGAGCTTACGCTTAAGCTAGCAATGCTTATAGCACTTGTGTCCGCCCAACGTATCCAGACATTGCAGCTTTTGGATACCAAGTCCATGTATATCTATGAAGATAATATTCTTTTTCGAGTTACTGGGCACATAAAGCAGTCTCGACCTGGATCTATGCCTCTAGAAGTAGTTATAAAAGATTATACTACTGATGAAAGCGTCAGTGTTTTCAAAGTTTTACTTCATTATCTGAAGGTAACGAGTCATCTCAGAGGGAAAGAAACTAAACTTTTCATAGTTACTCTAAACCGCACAAGGCTGTTTCAAGAGACACTTTGTCGCGGTGGTTGAAAATTGTGATGGCGAAGTCTGGGATAGACATAGCTTGCTACACAGCCCACAGTACAAGGTCGGCGGCAGCTTCGGCTGCTCACGCTGCTAGTGTACCAACGGACGAGATTCTTCGAGCAGCTGGTTGGCACTCGGAAAAGACATTTGCCAGGTTTTACAATAAACCAATAACTCAGGTCAATGTTTCGCTAATTCTGTTTCTGGCCAGATCTTCCTTATAGTTCAGTATTGTGAAACAAATTTGGTCATATGTTCAGTTGAGTTATAAGTTTTGAGTGCTGCCACTTTAAGAAGACTAAAGGAAAGGAAGTATGAAAGTATGAAAAGTATTAAATATGTAAAGATAGATACGTTATATTCAGTATTGTGAAACAAATATTTTCATATGTTGGAAAAGAAAAGTATGGAAAATGTAAAGAAAGATTCGAAAGTTGATGTATCAAAAACAAAGGAAGAGACAATCGAAAATTAAAATGATGAGAGACAATTATCTGTATGTTCAATACATGTACTATTCTTCTGTTATTTATGAACACAATGTTTTGAAATCTCATGTAATACCGAAGTGGAGTGTGAAGAAGAGGTAGAATCCTAAATTAAACGAGACCTAAGTTGGAGTTTGATAGGGATTCTACCGAAACTTTACACGAACGGAGGGATTACATGCGCTCCCAGTTGAATCCTCCCTGGAAAAAAAAAATTCTTTATTTTGTCGCTATTTCGTGTTCATTCATAACTACTTTAAAAACTGAAGCTAGTCGATTGTGCAATCTCATGTAATCCCTCCGTTCGTGTGAAGTTTCGGTAGAATCCCTATCAAACTTCAACTTAGGTCCTGTTTAGTTTAGGATTATGCTCTGTCACTCAAGTTCATGAATGGCCTATTTTGCGCATGTGATAATATTTTTGTTAGTGAATTGTGAAATCCAAGGAGAATTTCTCCTTGTTTTCCCTATTGTTTGTAATAGTTGTGTTCAAAACGTCTTCAGAAGTGCTTGTAATGCAATAAGAGGAGATTGCAAGAGTTTGCTGATTTTCAAAGAAAATTTTTGGGGGACTGCCTATTGCCTTTAAAGTTACGTCAGATCACCCTCAGGTATCCACTGCATGGGCCAAGGATGGTAATGTTACTGCTCTTCTGCAAAGGATGGAAAGGAGATCATCAAAAGATAAAACCGTCAAGGACTTAGAATATTTGTAGTCAAGTTGTTATTCTAGTGTAGGTCAACACAGTTCCACACAACCAGCTTGTATTTACGTATTATTGAACCTAGTTTATCTTTCGCGTGTAGATAATACGTCTAATCTCTTTGGTAATCATTTGGCTCAATAGGTTTGTACTTTTAGATATCCCTTTTTTCTTTTGTTATGGTTAAGTACATTCTTTGTAAAGGGAGTTTAGAGCAAAACACCAACTCAATACAATGTAGGCAGCGCTTATTGTGGTACCACGCTAAGTGTACAACAGAAAATTCCGTTCACCACGATTCATTTACTTGTAATGGTTGCTATCTAAGCTATTTACCGTTTAGTAATGTAAGCAATGAGCCAGATCCCTTAGATTCTTAAGAAATTGTCAATAATCATTCCAAATATTTCTTAGACCGAACTTTGATGCAATCGATCAGAATTGTACGGGGGTCATCCTTTTTTTGATATCAGTGCTTTTAATAATCTGCATAAGGGAGATAATTTCAGTTTAATTCATTTCAAAAGCCGAAGCCTGATTAAAAATCTCAATAGTATTCAAGAGTACCTTTCACTTTTGATCCACGATTTACTGTAGTGGGTGTTACTAAAACGTGGCTGAAAGATTATTCTTCTTTAGTTATTCACTAAAGAATTATTATGTACTAACAAGTACACCCTAGTAGAAAACCATCGAAAAAATTAAAAAGGTGGTAGTGTCTGCCTTTTAATATAAAAACGATTTCATTTTCAACTGCCGTAATGATATTTCACCTTTTAATGATAACATAGAGAATATTTTCATTGAACTGAATGTTCCTTCTGTAAAACATAAAGTGGTCGTGGGTGTTGAGCATCGCCCTCCTTGTGGTGACTTAACAAGTTTTAATGAACAAATGTATGATATTTTAAGTAATGTAGCTGCTGAAGGAAGTTATTGTTTTGTAATGGGTGATTTTAATATTGATATCTCAAAGTAAACATCAAGCTATTTCTTTAATAAGTTCTGCTTGCGGTTTTTCCAACTATTGACAAACCTACTAGAGGAACAAGTAACAGTGCTTCTATTATTGATAACATCCATACAAATTAAAGTAATATTGATGTTTGTGCTAACATGAATGTTGCTGGAATATTTATTACAGATATTAGTGACCATTTCCTATTTTTATTCATTCTGCTTTGAAATTAGCTTCGGTCTCAAGTAATCCTCCCTCGTATTCTCGAAATTATTGTAAAAGTAACATTCAAAATTTTTCTTCTTCCTTATCAAGCAGGAACGATATGTATCAAGCAACTGACACAAACACTGCTTTCAACCTATTCAATACTGTATTTAGCCAAATACTATACAGACAGCTTTCCATTGTCAATTATATGCAAAAAGCAAAAGAAAAAGCAGCAATGGATAACGAGTGCACTGCTAGTGTCAATTAAACCTAAGAACAGGCTGTATAAATTATAAAAGATACCTCAAGTCGCCAACTTTAAGGAACAAACTTATACCAGCTATCGTAATAAACTTAATCATATTTTAAGAAAAGCGAAGAAATATCATAACGCGTTTAGATTCAACAGCACAAAGAATGATAGCAGAAAAGACATGGGATAACAAAAGCACTCTCCTAAATAGAGGTAAGAAAGTTTCTAACTATCCTGTAAATTTCACTGACAATGGTGTTTCAATAAGTGATCCTCATGAAATCGCAAATGCGCTTAATACTTTTTGTACTAACCTTGGTTCAAACCTAGCCAAAAAAACAAATACACCACCGAAGTCCCAGTAAGCCGACTATAGGCAGTTATGCTCAGTCCATATTTATTTTACCTGAAAGTGGTAAAGACTTAGTAAAGGTGGCAACTGAGTGCCTTAAGCCAAAGACGTCAGCTGGGTTTGAAGAAATTCGCCCAGCTGTGGTTCGTCAAGTAATACACCTCATATCAAATCCATTGAAATATATTTGCAACCTATCTCTTTTGCACATGGCTGTTTTCCAGATAATTTAAAAGTCACAAAGGTAATTCCCACCTATTAAAAGAGCAGCCATTGTCAGTTTATTAATTACCGTCCAATCTCTGTGCTTCCATGTTTTTTCAAAAATCTTAGAAAGACACATTTTCAATAAAATGCAAGTAAGCACCATATTCTTTCCAAAATCTAATATGGATTCCGTCCAGGTCACTCAGATGAACTAGCAACAACATAATCAACATAACAATCAACATAACAATCAACATAATGGATACTATAGATAAACTAACTAAAGCTACAATAAAGAACAAAACTTCGATAGGGGTCTTCCGTGATTTATCGGAGGCGTTCGACACTGTTGATCATTGTATCCTGCTAAATTCCTAACGTGTGGATTTCGTGGTATTGCATATGACTGGATTAAACGCTATCGGAAAAATACAAAACAGTTCACTTCTTTCCAAAACGAAAATTCTAATCTGCAAACAATTAAATATGGGAATCAACAGGGTTCGATTCTTGGGCCCTTATTTATTATCTATGTTAATGACATTACAACGGTTTCATCAAACTCCTCCCTAGTGGTGTTTACAGATGACACGAACATGTTTTTCAACGACTCTGGCACAAAGTGCTTCGAGAGAACTGTCTCTCGTAAAATTGCTGTTTACTTCGATTGGTTTGCCCCTAATAACCTTTCACTCAATATTAGTTAAACAACTTGTATGGTCTTCAATTTACCAAGTACTCAAAACTACGATTTTAAATTTACCATAAATAACATACTCCTTCAACTTGCTAGTAGTGTTAATTTTCTTGGTGTCTACATCGATTCAAAGCTTAACTGGCATAATCACATTTCAAATTTGTGTTCGCAAGTTGCTAAAGGCGTTGGACTTATCGGTGGGCTAAAAAGGATGTTACCAAGAAATGTGCTTCGTACTATTTAGTTAAGTCTGGTCTACTCTCAGTTTCTTATTGTAGCCTTGAATGGTCTAGCACAAGCGACACGTCTTTAAAAAAAGTTGATTGTTCTTGAAAAAAAGAGTCTCTAAGTCCTTAAAGTTTTTAAAATTTACTGACATTTTAAAACTCAATACAGCAACATTCACTTATCGATTTACTAACAATCTCCTACCTTTAGGCTTTTCTCATTTCTTTACGCAAAATTCCCAAGTACGCAATTACCACACAAGTCAGAACAATGTCTTTGCCTTCAAGGCAATTTAGCAGCCTATTCTAAACGACTGGCTGGATTTTTTTTACTAACTGCAGTGGCGGCGTGTAAATATCACCTTTTTTATTCACCCTGCGTTTGTATACAGCAGTGGGGATCCTTTGTCACTATATAAAGGTGTCATCCTGGAGAGGGGTCTAAGGGGAGGGGGCGTTGCCCTCCCCTTTGAGAAATTTTTGTTAATTTAAGGTTGCTTAGATGCAAAATGGTGCTATCTTTGGGATATTTTTGGAGCTGATCGTGGTATAGCAACGGTGTGAAGGATTAGCAAGGGCGTTTTCAGAATGCTTTGTAGTCGTAAGTGTATTAACGATCACCATCTATACCGATGATGGCTTCGGCGAAGCGCTCGATAAAAATTTTTGAAAAGTGTTTAACGGCAACAACGTACTTTCAACATTCCACATCATGCTACAAGGGGGGGGGGGCATGCAGTATGTTGTGCGAACGCTGGCCTGGGGGAGGGGTCTAACGGGAGGGGATGTTCCCCTCCCCTTTGAAACATTTTGAAAAATTCGGTGTCCTTACATGCAATCTGGTGCCAAATATGCTACCTTTTGAAGTAAAATTTGTGTTAAAAATTTACTTATTTTTAGGAACTAGAAAAAAATAGGCATCCGTGAGGGGGCATGACCCAATTGGGTGTCCACATCCCCTTTGAAATATTTTCAAAAATTCGGTGTCCTTACATGCATCTTGGTGCCAAATATGCTACCTTTTGAAGTAAATTTGTGTTAAATAATTCACGTATTTTAGGAACCAGTGAATCAGTGAGGGTGGACATGGCCGAATGGCCCTTCCCTCTGCGTACGCCACTGATTGAATATTCCATATTGATGCGAGACCCCTACAGATGTTTGGAGATGTATGTCTGTTTTCGGAAAGTGTTGTGATCAGAATAGTTCTATGTATAATTACCTTCCCTTACTCCAAATCCAGATATGGACTGATATCTGGATATATCTGGTTAAATACAGTCTTTATATGGCCATATCAAGCCAGATATACAGCCAGATTTAGATGCCTTGATACATTATATCAAGTTTTATATGGCCATATCAAGCCAGATGTAACTTGATACAATGCAATTCCAGATATGCAAATAAAGTTTTATATGGCCATATCAAGCAAGCTATAACTTGATGAAATGCCAGTCCAGATATGTAAATACAGTTTTATATGGCCATATCAAGCCAGATATAACTTGATGAAATGCCAGTCCAGATATGTAAATACAGTTTTATACGGCCATATCAAGCCAGATATAATTTGATACAAAGCAATTCCAGATATGCAAATAAAGTTTTATATGGCCATATCAAGCCAGATATAACTTGATATGCTAGACATGCAAATGAGCATTTTGTTAGTTTGTTTTAGTATTTATTTGATTTGATTCTTGGATTACGCTTGTTACAAATTAAGACATGTTTTGGATATAGCATCACCTTCCCAGACATTGCAGTTATTTAGTGGCTACACTTTTGTTAATACCGCAGTATACTCAGAGAACTTAGGCAAATGATTTGCAAATTTGGGCGGAGCTTGTATCTAAACCTACATTTTTCATGATTTACGAAGTTGAAAGTAAAATATTCACTGCGCAGTAAACAAAATTTAGAGTCAAATACGTAATAAAGTTTAAAATAAAAAGCCCATATCACTGTGATTACATAAAATAGGAAATTTCAAGGCATTTTTCTGTTCACTGTTATGAAATAAGTTGAATTTATGTACTTAAGTCAATTCAGCCCAATACTTACATTAAATTCTTCATGTAGCACTTAAACATTGTTTGCTGGTGATGGGATCAAGAAGAGAAGAAAAAGAGAGAGAGAAAAAAAAAGATGGGATACTTACCTGACACAGGAGTACCCCTGGTCACGACGGCGGAGCTCCCAGGTGGGACCTGTTCTATTCAGCCAGTCTAGAACGGGACCACTGTCGGGTGGTGTCAGTTAAGTCAAAGTTTGTCCCTTGGGGACGTTGTTACTCCTTCGGGGAGTAGAACTCCTTCGGGAGTATTGTTTGGTTTTCGCCCCTGGCTCTTCGCCAGAGAGTCAGGGGACTTTTGGAAAAAAAGGTGATGGCGGAGCTCCCAGTGAGACCTGTTCTATTCAGCCAGTCTAGAACGGGACCACTGTCAGGTGGTGTCAGTTAAGTCAAAGTTTGTCCCTTGGGGACGTTGTTACTCCTTCAGGGAGCAGAACTCCTTCGGGAGTATTGTTTGGTTTTCGCCCCTGGCTCTTCGCCAGAGAGTTGAGGGGACTTTTGGAAAAAAGGGTGTTCAAAGTCTAGAACGGGACCACTGTCGGGTGGGTCAGTTCAGTCAAAGTTCGTCCCTTGGGGACGTTGTTACTCCTTCAGGGAGCAGAACTCCTTCGGGAGTATTGTTTGGTTTTCACCCCTGGCTCTTCGCCAGAGAGTCGGGGACTTTTGGGAAAAAGGTGTTCAAAGTCTTACCTGGAGCAGGAGTATCCGTGATCACGAGGGCGGAGCTTCCAGGTGGGACCTGTTCTATTCAGCCAGTCTAGAACGGGACCACTGTCGGGTGGGTCAGTTAAGTCAAATTTTGTCCCTTGGGGACGTTGTTACTCCTTCAGGGAGCAGAACTCCTTCGGGAGTATTGTTTGGTTTTCGCCCCTGGCTCTTCGCCAGAGAATCGGGGGACTTTTGGAAAAAAAGGCGTTCAAAGTCTCCATGAGGAGTGTGGACTATAAGTCCTAACTATGATTCATAACTAGAGCAGATACGGTCCGGATACAATTTTGTCTGTGCCATATAAAGGCTTGATCCAAATAGAACTTTATCTGGCCATATATGGTTTAGATCTGGTTCTGGTTTAGATCTGTGTTATATCTGCTCAACTTGTTATCTGATCTTATATAAATTCCATATCTGGTGCAGATATGGGCCATATATGGAAATATATTCTGGTCATATAAGAACCATATCTGGTCAATCTGGTCAATTTTGTCTGTGCCATATAAAGGCTTGATCCAAATAGAACTTTATCTGGCCATATATGGCTTAGATCTGGTTCTGGCGTAGATCTGGGTTATATCTGCCCAATTGTTTATCTGGCCCAGATATAAATCCCACATCTGCAGCAGATATGGGCCAGATATGAAATCCATATCTGGCCCATATATGGAATTTCATATCTGGCCCCTATCTGGATTTCGAGTAAGGGTTTTTAATGGTCATGAGAAGGAGTGCAAACCGTGACGCATGCGCGCGAAGCGCGCCGAAATTTTTTGTTTAAATAAGATTTCCCTGACGAAATCTACATTCAGAATCTGCATCGAGACACTTAACAATTGCCCAACAACCCTACAGGCCACTCAAAAAGCCAGTCAAATAGAGCCACAACATTACTCTTTTACGCAAATGTGGGGGGGGGGGGCTTTTGATATTGTGCCCCCCACCCATCGAAATGTGGGGGGACTTGTCCCCTGTCCCCCCAGGATTGACGCCATGAGGTCATCAGAGGTGAAAGTATGAAAACCTTGTAAAACTTAATGGACAGTGGGCGGTACCTCCAAATTGTGTCCGGCATTTTGTGACCAATGAAAAGTTAGAGCTGAATTTTTCTCTACCATTCCAAAGATGAAGTTATTGAGAACAATTTTTTTCACAAGCACAACTGGTACAGTAATAATACTAATTTAAATTGCCTAATTATGAACCTACGCAAAGGATGCTGTGACTATAGCATGATTAGAAATACTATATGCTGAATGTGTTCTGCTCATTCTGTGATGGTGTAGTGGATTAGTGCTTGGTTTCTCACACAGGTTCTCAACCCATGTAAGACACATTTTTGTTTTGTGTTGTTCAGTTTTTGGTGGGGTTCAAAGGTCATGTGAAGATGACAAAGGTCAAATTGTGAAAGTTTCGTAAAAAATGGTATATTCTGGGAAGTATTAACTTGAGGGATGAATCTCAGTGTAACAAATCACCCCTTTTGGCAAGAAATCACTAAGCCCTTGGGCTTTCTGGGTCTGTTGATATCCCAGGATGTGTGTGGGTGCGATGACGGAATTGTTACTGACTACAGATTTTCCTGAACATGTAGAAATATTGTGCCTCATCATGTTTATGACTGTGTGTGATTCATCATATTCATCCTGTAAATAGGGAAAGAATAAAGTCAGATGGAATTAAAATAAAAGTGTTACATGGACCTGTGACAAGAACATTTTGTAGGCTACTTCCTGTATTTGCTGTCTAGGGAACTGCAATGTGGTCTCATTGTGATTTTTGAATTATGAAAACCAAAGTGTTTTGAGGTCAATCCCTGTGATAAAGCACTATATATGATGGGCATTATTGAAACTAGATAGGTCCAAATGTTGGGGAAAAATTGGGAAAATACAAAACTTTTTTTAAAAATGCCCATTATGCCACAGTTTTCCAGCAGTCTGTACAATGTTGATACATCCTTGAAACAGCCTTAAATAATTTGCGGAATTACTAGCCTATGTAATTAAAGCTATGACTTGTTTCTTTTCAGGGAGAGTTAGTTTACTGTAGAATAAACTTAATCAGGTGGTGTTTGGTTAAAGCTGGAGGGAGATAAGTGTCTACAAACATTGAAAGTAGTTTTGATATGTAAAAGAGGTACTTTAGCATGTGCCCTTGATACCTACAGTATTTGTAGTTCTCAAAATATTATCAGGTGAAGCTATCACACTGTTAACTCAAAGTGCCTTTGGAGCAAAAACATACAACATTGAAAC
>JAIZAY010000588.1:0-37848 GCA_029531755.1 Holothuria leucospilota | reverse complement strand
TGACACTATTGGCTTCCAGCTCAAAGGTCAACTTGGGGTCCAAAATGGCCTCTAATTTTAAATCATGATTTTCAACCCGAAATTTCAGCAGGACCCTAACTTCATATAAGGCATTAACATGGGATATTTTTTTGTTATACAACAAATGGCGGACAGCCCAAGTTAACCCCAAACCTAGGGTTAACTAGGGTTAATTCTCCTTCACAGATGCAACGTTTTATGGAGCTAAAATTTGCACACAAAGTACTCCTTAAATTGTTCTTTCATTTGATATTTGTTATATTTTCATGCTGACGTCACTCCTGGTTTTATGGCCTATTGAAGAAAAACAAGTGGACCCTCTGGCGCCCTCATAAAACAATATAATTAAAACAAATTTTGTGTGCATTATTATGTTATGTCCTTCTAATATATGTCACGTGGTTTGCCTAACCCTAGCATTAACACTAAAAAACCGGAAATGACATCATAAAATTTTGTTCTGTAATATATCCTTAAAATACATGCTGTGAAAATCAGGTCAAAACCCAAAAATAAAAAAATGGCGGCAATTTTAAAATTCAGCTATTAAATCAGGAAAAAATCGTAAAAATTAAACCAAGTCACTTCCTGTCCAAAAATATCCAAAAAAATTCGTAAAATTAGGTTTATTTAATATCGAAAATATTGGGTCTATCGAAACCCATTCATTTTGGCGTAAATAGCGCCCTCTACTTACCCTAAGTGATGTTTAATTATATACTTGAATAATGGATATAGGACGCACGTGAGCGAGCTAAAACCATCATTTTGGGGATCAGGGAGTCCAAAATACCCAACCCTGATACTTTCATGTCGTTCGTAGGGTAGGGGTCACCCCTAACGCCCCCTCCCGCCCTCTCTACAGCCCTTTCCCGCGCAAGGGCAGTGAGAGGTGCACTTGAAAATGTGATTTTCGTGATCAGCATAGTCAAATACCTAGATAGGGAAACTTGGAATGTGATCTTAGTGATGGGTTATGGTTAGTCAAATTTAGTATCCACTTTTAGTATCCACTTTTATGGACAGTAAGTGAAAGATGTCCACTTTAAGATGAAAATGCAACAACTGGATTACGATCTGTAATAGCATTATAGTTTGAGATTCGGAATCGAAAACGAGCTAGTACAAGGTAAGGGCGGTGCAAAGTTCAAACATGGCATTAGTTGAACAATAGCATATTAGATTACTAATAGTATTTCCTGGAAAACAGCCAGTAACTAAACTCGTCAAAATGTTGTGGAGGACAAATGGGGCTTCACCTTAACCGTTCAGGCTTTAGGTGACAAAATCCATCCTAGGTTTAAACACTTGCAGGACGTAAAGCGTGTGAAGGTTGTCTTTTGGATTTCGTCTTACCCCCCCCCCCCCCGTCCCCCACTCCCTATTTTGGTATTTGGAGCTTATGATAGAAGATGAAATTGATCACTCTTATGTAAAAGTTTCACAAATTTTGCACAGTGAACTAGAAAAAAACGTCCAAACCGGATCGTAGCTAGCAGGACATTTTCACCTGAAATATGACATATTACAGTAGTTGGCAACTTTGGAGTCCACATTTAATGGACAGTGGGTGAAATTTGTCCCTATATGAGAGACCGTGTCCATAAATTCGGGACACAATTTGCACAGTGACCAGGTAAGGCTAGAATAAAAGACCTCCCCATCGAGTCAAAAGCTGCAAAACTTTCTCCCTGAAAACGCCTGTTAAGTGAGACAGAAACTTCACCTATATGATACCAAATGGTTTGGCACTTCTCATACGTTTTTTAGCCTGGCGGATACTTTCTCTGGAAATATGGACATGTTAGATTAATTACTTACTTTGATGTCCACTTTGGTCTTCACATTTTATGGAAAGTAGGTGAATTTTGTCAATTTGATTTGAAAATATGTCCATAAATTTTGTAGCTAACCCGTGGCTGGCTTAACCTTAACCCTAACACGTACTAGCTGGTTTTCGATCCCATTTCGTAAAATATAATGCTATTACTGATCGTAATCCAATTGCTGAATTTTCATCTAGAAGTGGACATATTTCACATACTGTCCATAAAAAGTGGACACTAAATTTGACTTTTTTTTTACAAAACTTCCATATTTAAGGTGTAAAATTATCAACATAACTTGGGACCACGAAAAACACTACCAGTGACGCAGTTTGGTTCCGCTACGCAGTCAACTACTAAAGTGTCCACATTTAGGGTGAAAATGTCTACATTGCTTTGGACCGTGGGAGAAGTGGCACAACCGATTGGAGGAAAAAACATGGAACCCCCATCCCGCCAGTGGTGCCACTGGATACGATTTCTTATATTTCATACAGACCTCCTAATATCTCGATAGCGCCAGGTGCTTCAAGGAGGGGTCTCTGTTTACATTAAGTACACCAAGGTTTAAAATTTACATTTAAAATAATGGCTCTTTGAAGGTCACGTATTCTTTTTAGCCCAAATACTAGACGAGATTTATGATTTTTGGACCTAATGTTACAAATTAACTTTGTTGCAAAAATAAGTCTACCGCGTAATATGTAGGCAAATTGTCGCCTTATGTTTTTATTTAGATAATTGAATTACAGGTTTGTTGTAAGATGATCAAGTTAAGAGATTTATTTCCAGATTTAGCAATACCTGATTTTCGAAAATTTATAGCAATTAAGCAATTTTCAATTATTTTTGGAAAAAAAAATAATTCTGGTACCAAAACCTACCGAGGCTTGTTAGTTCATCAGTCAAGTTGCAGCTTAGCGATCGTAAATTTCAAAACCCCAACGCGTAAGATTAGTGAAGCTTCCAACTTATAATGACATAAATTACATAAATAATTATATAAACACGCACAGTCAAGAGTTGTCATCTAAATATGATGAACACCGTGTAACTTAGAAGTGGACAAACTTTATATGCTGTCCATAAATAATGGACACCAAAATGTCCACTTCAACTAGAATATCTACATTGTGGTTAAAAATATCCACATGACGTTAACTCCGTGAGATAAGTAAAAGGTGTTACGCTGTCCCTTGGACATTGGCCTCTTTGGATTTGGACTCTTTTTGTTATTTAAAAATCTGTCCGTAACTCCTATCTTAAACCAATAATAGTGGTGGGGTAAATAAGGGACATGTGGAATGTCCACTTCATGGTGACTGTAGTCCCATTTGTCCAGACGACCACTTTTCCATTAGCCCCCACCCACCCATTTGCTTGAAAACTTTGTAAGGGTAGGGTTCTTTCAACTGCACCGTACCATCTTTAATGCAGAAGTACATCAAGCAAACCGAAGAACACGTGGTCTCACAACTTAACGTCTATACAGCATATTACAAGTTATTTACACCAATGGAGGTTGGTTAAGTTATTGTAGGGGTAACCAAGAACATTCCTATTCCGTTTTTGGAGTCAGTGTCTTCTTATTTTCCTTGCCTTACACGGGTTTAAAATGCTTGAGTTGTCACCTACTCTATGGTACGTGGTTAGGCTTCGATTATATCCTAACGTAGAATTGCACAGTATGTTATCAGACCATGGCGACTACCAGAGCCTACGGATACTTTTAAGTGCCATGAGCAATTTACATCTTCAGCTTTTTCATCTCTTTGCACTTGGTGATCTTTTTAGATGTTCTGGGACCTTTTACAAATACTTGAAACCGACATTGTTCGCAAATGGTTTGTAAATTGATAAAGATTTCCGTGAATCCCTTCTATACGTGGACGTCCAAGCCCCCCCCCCTCCTCCTTCCACTCCTCACCGTGTAAATAAAAAGATGAAAAACATACCTGTTCAATAATGGTATCACTATAAAATTCCCAGAACATGGGATTTCAGAATACAAAATGATTACACACAACCCACAAAGACCTGTTATGTGCCATTTTCGATCCAGGAGGCATTTCGGTCAAAACTTCTTGACTCTTTGCGGAAAATTTAGGTGGCGCTATACCTAGATAGACTACAGGTTTTGCCCCGACAGTTCCTGGCTACACACCTGTGGAAAAGTGCCAATATTTAGCAAATTAAGCTCTTCTCTGGCTCTCATTTAATCAGCTTAAAACCCCCACCCACATGCACTTCTTTTTGAGGAAGCCCATGATTTTATAAATTCTGGTAAGGTTTTTTTTTTTTTATCAACTGTCAGGAATCCGCACAAAATATGCCACATGTCTTACTAATGTTTTTGCTTTTTCAGCATAGCCCTAAACCAAAGAGAATCAGGATAAAACGATTCTGTGCAATTTGTGGGAAATGGTTGACTAACCTCAAACGACATCTGATAGAGACCCACAAACTGGACAGAAGGAGGGCCACAATGATGAACGATGATGTCCACGATTCAATGATCCAAGATAGAAGATTCTGTCGCCAGAGGGAGCCCCTGCCGTGCCCCATATGTCAAAGAGACTATGGGGCACTGACGGACCATCTACGCTACATGCATGGCCACCTACCCAAGGCCTTGCGTCTGGCCATGCGGAGATGGATGGAGGGGAGGGCAAATGGCCTGGAGTGTAAAATGCCGGTGAGTTTGCCGTGTTATACATAAATTATGATGGTTGGTAATCATTCTTGGAGGGCGATGATTGTATTTTAATACCATGAAGGTAATAATGACACCAATAACATCAGTTTTACTTTATTTTCACAGATGTTCAATACGAAAGTTCCCCTGCAGAATTTGCCGCTGGAAAAGCTGGTGAGTAGGCTTAGAGTTGTCATTTTCTCCTGATTCGTCATATTAAATGTCGACTGCATCTAATCGAATGTTTTTATCTGTTTTCGTCAACAGCAAAATATGGAAGAACCAATCACAGAAGAGAAATTACGGGAATTGATGAGGAGGGAGGAGTTCTGAACTAATTATTGATCCGGTGTGGGTGGGGTTGTGATTCAAAAAATGTTATTGTTAAATATTCCAGTCGTAATCAAATACAAATATTTTCATAAACAATTGCTCTATAACAAATGTGATATTTTTTATTTGTTTGTTCCTCGAAATGCTTGTTATAAATTTCAGCACATGGTATTTCTTCCCCCTTTCTGTAAGGGTGTTTTCAGGAAGCCCCCTCCCCCCTGTTTCAGAAATAACAGTTACAGTAAGGGCCCAAAGGTTGAAAAGCGGGTTTTTCCAATATACCATAACACTGTCCTTTTTGAGTCCACTTTTTGACGTTCCAGAAATTAGTGTTGGCATACACAGGGAAAGGTTTATGGGGCTGTCACGAGACTTGCGTACGTCAAGCAACTTCGGATGCTCATTTTTTATATAAGCGTGCCCGAAAGCCACCGGAGGAGTGCGTTTCGTAACCCGAACTTAATCTATGTTTATACGCCGGACCCCCACCCCATGGGAGGAGAATTGCAGCCATCACTTCTGGGGTAACTCCATACGCTAAATCCAATAATTTCACTTCCGTCTTCGTCAAACTACTGGATAAGGGTTAAAACTGGAGAAGGGGTTATAAGGGGCTCTCACGTAATGCAAGTACATCGCATCAACTCTGGATGACCATTTTTGAAATCAACCTGCCCGAAAACCCCCGAAAGCTAAGTTTAGGTGCCATACATATTTCGGAACATCTTTTTCCCCATTCCCCTAACCCCATACCCCTCCCCTCATAAGGACAAAATAGGAATTTCAGCACGGCTATAACATTTTTGAAATCAGCGCCCCCGAAAACCTCAGAGACATGATTTTCAATCGCATAAATGTTTGGGATTACGGTTCCCCTCCCTCCTAATGTCACGAAAATGCTTCAAAATAACATATCAGGTAATATCGATGGCGCTGATTACGAATTTTGAGGTTCATTTCTTCATATGGGTTATACATTTTTAAGTATGGCGCTTTGTGAAAAGCCACAACACCAAAAAATGGGGGTTTGCGCCCCTATCACTTCAGAGAAAAGAGATATGAAAACATTTACCTTCAGATTCGTGGTAAGGGTGATCGATTTGACCTTACACCAAATTGTGATGCAATTCGCCGACATTCCATGTTTTGGGGCTAAAAAAAACATGGACTTCTATATGTAGCCTTGCGGTTTTAAAGACCCCTGGGGTTATGTCTCAGACCCACCCAAAACTTTGCACATAATTATTCGAAGATGCTGATTCCGAAAATGACATATTAATTGCATATCTCACTTCACTGGGGAGGGGGAGTGGGTTTCAGGCGAACCCCTCCCATCTGGATGAAAGTGTCAGAGTGGGGGGAACAGGACCCCTGATTTCAAAAATGATACTTAGAGCGCCCTCTCATCCACGACAGAGTCAATATTCACTTAAAGTCGCAATGGCTTCAGTGGCTACGAAACACCGTACGCCGTTTCTCCCTATATTGACACAAACTTTATGAGCCCCTGAAACGGTTTTAGGGGTAATGATGCACGCCAAATCTAAACATAGCACTGCCGTCGACGCCAGATGACAACTTATTTGCATAAATGGCGGTGAAAGGGGTTCATTGGATTAATCATGTAACTTAGGAACAGTATAGGAACACGGTACGGTCATTATTGAACCCTACGGATACGTTTAGGCCAGGAGTGATATTCTCACCGTTGTCAACTCATCAGGAGGCAATTTTCCTTTCAGCCCGCTCCCCGATCGGAGACATAGGAGGACCCGCTATCAAATTTCCTCGAATGGATTTATTGGGCATATTTGAGTGGGGTGTTGGATCGAGAAAAAATGATTAGGCTACAACACAAATGATTGACGTGATTGCAAATTATTCTCGTAATTATTTAAAATTATGGTAATGTACAAAAAGATTAGAACATGTGATTGATTAAATTACAAAATGTACAGATAATTTGCTTCGTTGATCAAGCATCCAAATTAATTAGCTGTAACAAAACCAAAAGAAGATTACAGTTAGTTTGAAAAAAACTTCACATCAACAAGTCAAATCATATATCACAAAAACCCTGTAGGTTTACAAATAGCGGAAAGTGAAGTATTTTAATGCAATATTGACTTTTCATTTGTCAAAAAAATGATATGATAAATCGGATTACCAGAGATTTGTTGAACACTCTTCATCTCTTTCTTTGTCAAAGATGTGGACAAAGCACGTACCGCGTTGGTGATCCTTCACGTGTTTTCTGACGAAGAGAAAATGTAACTAATTTAATCCTTTTCTTCCTGGAAGGAAATCGACCGATTGGAGTAGTACAACAATGGCATTACAAATGATTGCCATTGCAATCTATCATTTTTAATTGGAGTTTCATCATTTTATATCTCAGCATAGGAATTTGTTGTAAAGATGTGGGTTGGAGCATTTCAATCCATTTGTTGTATTTTGTGATATATATGTTTGAAAAATCAGAAATGAGGTGCACTTTAGTAATTGAACTTACCTCCAGATGTTTTTAATTAGAAGGATCTGTATTGGGTTCAGCTGAGGTATCGTACCTTTCTGGTCATCCCTACTCCTTTTCGTATTCATGTAAGAACAATTCAGACCCGGTGGATCTTTCAGAAAAAGTCCTGGTTTCTTAAGTGTTAGTTTGTTTGTCTGCGTAAGGATTAAAATTGATGGAAATTGAAAGAAATTAAATGTTGTCACATTTATAATGATTTTCTTTGAGTCTGGTTAAAACTTCATTATCAGAATATATTTATATTATAAAAACAGTTAATATTTAAAAATTGTGCAAACACTTAATATTTCACAAACAACTAACAAAGGTGTCGTTCCTGGGGATCAGGGGAAAATCACCCTCCATGGAAACATTGCAGGGCAAACATCTTGCCCCCCATCCAATAATTCAGGCAGATTAAAGACAATAACAGACAGAATAAACATAATTCAATATTGTGGTATACAGATGACTTAAAATCACCTTAGGGTTTCGAGAAATGTCTATTTGAGGCCTATTAAAGTAAAAATACTGCAATTATAATGCGCCATCCATCTATCTTTGGTGTATATGCGTGTCAATTTGAGTGTATGCGTGTGAGCGTCCGTTCGTGTGGGTTGATTGCTCTTAGACGAGACAGGATCGAGGTTCTGGCTGTTGGAAAAAAATGACCCCCCAATCCACAAACCAGAACAACGCCCGTGTCAACTAATATCGCTCAGACAGTTTCATGGTTATGCATGACCATTTGCAATAGATTTGTCGAAAGGTCACCACTAATAAATTTTCTGAGCCCAATTTGGCTTTTCACATACAATATTTTTGCTATTTCTATCATAAATGGCATTTCAAAGACTCCGTAGTAAGTGGTGATACAACTTTCATACGAAGATAGCAATCTGAAAAGGTTTGCAACTTACACTTTACCTTACTCACTAGCCCTGACCCTTTCACCCGCAAATCTTAGGCCTATTCTAAAATAAGCTGTGGGCAACTAAGTAAATATTTCTTACCTTCTCGGCCATGAACATGTCAGTAATGATCTTAATTGAAAGTTAACGCTACCGCACAGATTGATTACAGCACATCGAATGATGCTTCTGAAACACGTGCTCGCAGTGCTTCCACACTCTAAACTCATTTTTCCTGAAATGGAATCTAAAATTTCCTGAAATGGAATCTAAAATTTCCTGAAATCAGCTTTCCTGGTATTTTTAATAACGTTTCTGTTATGCTACTTTAATGGCTGATCCAGGATTTCACTCTGCCAAGCCATACGTCATTTTCATACTACATACGCCTTTTCCAGATTTCTCAAAATTTCCCGAAATTATCCCCCTTTCCCGAAAATTCCCCGAAGAGCACTCAGATTTCCCGAATTTCGGGTAATTTCGGGAAGAGTGGAAACACTGCGTGCTGGTACAAGGTGTACGGTGGTACATAATGTTAATTGAGCCATTAACCACGTCGTTTGGCTTATGTTGATGTCGCCAAACAGACGATGTGAGGGTTATGATGACAAAGTAGGTGTTGCCTGAAAGCTTAAACATTGCTATATTTTACTAAAACTCTGAAATTCGTTCAGCTGTTATCTATTTCATAACACTAAGACAAAATGACGGATTTTTTTCAAGTTGATCAGAGGCACGTAAATTACGTGTTAGCCGCATGAACCACCCTACCACCCGGCACTGGTCCGAAGAAGGCGGCAGTGCAATTTTTGGATTCGAGGAATGCCATTACCAGACCCACAGCCGTTTCATGGGGTCATGAAATTTTGAAACCGGGGATGATGATTTCAATTCTCACCCTGTTCCCTGGGTCTGGGGTGGGGGGTATCAACATAGCTTAAGGTCAGGCCAAGAAAAGTACTTCCCCGGAGATTTTTGGGCACGCAGAGTTAAAAGAACATCCCGAGTTGTAGCAATGCATGTAAGTGACGTGATAGCCCCTTTACCCCCTCCCAGTTTGAATCCCAAGGCAGTGGTCTGGCGAACACGACAGTGCAATTGTTTGGATTCGACGTGTGGGATTACCCCACAAACCGTTTCAATGATCCATTAATATCGTCCTGTGTTCGCGATTATTACAATAAAGAACACCGATGCACTTAAGAGCCATTAACCTTGGCACCTACACACGTGGCACCTACACAAGTGATTAAAAAGTTCCCGACGTTTAACGGTTCCAAACAAAATAATATTCCTAACTTTAGCGTGGTTATGGTTATGGTGACAAATTAGGTGTTGCCTGAAAGCTAAAATAATGTTCTATTTTACTAAAATACTGAGCATTGCGCAGCTATTATATATTTCATAAGACTGAGCCAAAATGGAGGAGCGTTTTCACAAAAATGTTAAAATTGATCTTCTGAGTACCGGACGTTTTATTTCTTGATGTGTGGAACTTTGAGGGTTTACAAATGATCTTTGAGGTTGCCAAACTTGTGCTGGTAGTTGTCAATATTACGTATATATTCCTTATGTATGGAGGTGCAAAATCTGGGCGACATTGACCATGCTTTTAGGTTGTAGCGTCCTTACTTTCACGGACGGAAGTTCCTTTTTTAAATAAAAACGGCAAATATTTTGGATTTGCATGCCAAATATAGGCCAAAGTGTACGAATGAGGGCTCTCAAAACATCAATTTTGAAATCAGCGTGTTCGAATACCCCAGTCCGGTGACTTTCGTTAAAATCTGAGGGTCGACATTTAGTTTGTCCTAAATCCCGCGGTCCCCCCCCCCCTTGGGGTGGTTGTGTGTAATATCGAGTTGCCCCAAAATTGACCAAAGTACCATTATATACGTATCCATCATTCATATTACTATGATATTGTAATTCTTTCATAACTGAAACATAATATTATCTTATATAATAAGGTCATATTATTTGCACTGTAATTGAATCCCAATGTTGTAAATAGTGTACAAAAACTGATCAAGGATGTATGTAAAATTTAACGAAGTTTGACTGCAATGAATAAACAATGGAGTCAAAAAACAAAAAAACATTATATACGTATCCGAGGATGCCGATTCCAAATCTGAACTTTGTTTTTTGATATCACTTTTCGTTTAGGGGGTATGGCGCAGAAAAAATTCTGGTCCCCCTGTAATCTTGAAAGCGGGTTCCCTCCCCCGTACGCCTCAAAACAACAGATTATGTACAACAACAGAATATGTGGGTCCTTATTTCAATGCCATAATCTGATGATCACCCTGGTGTCTGCCTTGTTTTGTAGCGGAAGTGACGTCACCGTAAAATTTTTTCACGACATTTGTAGATCAGTTGTGTCACCCGTGAAACGAATATTGCCCTTTTTAAAATGACTTCACTACACGGAATAAACACTGTATCCCTATTTGTGTTCACTAGGACATTGCCGTATGCAGATACTACAACATCTGAATTTTTAATGTGTCCATCAATTTCCATCACGGAATAGACTGAGTTTGAATTTGCCTATTTGATTAAAAAGTGACTGATTTTCAGATGGCATTTCTTGCACTTCCGTCCATGTAAAGTTATAGTTAAGAAGATATCGTAAATTATGGGAACGCCAGCCGGAAAAGAGAAAAATGTGGTAAGACACCCTTTTTTTTTTGTAGCTTTAGAATCAATTTTGTATAGGCCTAGACCAAAAACTTTGCCAGTGCTTATAAACTGGCCACGTTAACGGTCGAGTTTTAAGTGTAGGCTACGACGACGTTAACGATAAAACAAAGGAGTTTTGTAGGTTAGGCTATCGTTGCTTGTCAATGGAGTAATGATAGGGATAACAAGTGTTGGCATTACCGAAAAGCACTGTTTGTTTTCAAAATTTCTAGTTTGTTATCTGAATGTATCCATGTCCTAAAATGTGGACATATTTCCCCTTGAAGGGACGAAATTGCTTATACTGTCCATAAAAAGGTGACACCAAAATGGGCAATTTTAAGCTACCTATCGTTTACATAGGTGACAAATTTGCCATGGGCTTACACCCATGTGTTATAAAAAATATTGAAAAAAAACATTGATGCCACGACAAGTAAGGGGATTTAATAAAAGCAGTAATGGTAGTAGAGGAAGGGGTAAAAGAAATGGTAGTAGAGGAAGGAATAAGAGAAGTTGCAGTAGAGGAGGGGAAAGAGAAGTGGCGGTAGAGGAGGGGATACGAGAAATGGTAGTAGAGGAGAGAGTGCGAGAAGTGGCAGTAGGAGAGGAGGAGGGACGAAAACTGGCAGTAGAGGAGAGAGTGCGAGAAGTGGCAGTAGAGGAGGGGGAACGAGAAGTGGCGGTAGAGGAGGGGATACGAGAAATGATAGTAGAGGAGAGAGTGCGAGAAGTGGCAGTAGAGAAGGGGAAGGAGAGGTGGCAGTAGGAGAGGAGGAGGGGCGAAAAAAAAAACAGTACAGGAGGGGATACGAGAAATGGTAGTAGAGGAGAGAGTGCGAGAAGTGGCAGTAGAGGAAGGGGAACGAGAAGTGGCAGTAGAGGAGGGGGTAGGAAACGACTTAGTAGAGGAGGTAAGAGAAAAGGCAGTAGAGGAGCGGATGCAAAAAATAAAATGGAGAGGACAGTTGCAAAATGTGATGATGGGGGAGGGATTAGTAGAAGAGGTGCCGGGAGAAGGTGGGGTGCAGATGGATGACGAACGGGTAATAGGGAAAGAAAAAGAGAAAATGATGAGCACGTCGTTTTTTTACCGACAAGCTGGACACGAGGAAGCGGGATCAGTGACGTCTGCGGGGTCCACGTCGTCGAGATACGATGACACGGATCATGATCTTATGAAGACGATGTTCCATTGGAACTTTAGAAAAATGCAACCACCTACCACAAGAGAGATAAAAGAAACGCTTGAACTGTATCCGGCGGCAAAAACACGCCTACTCGAAAAAGGGACCTACCAGCAACTAAGGCTGAGAATGGTTTATTTGATAAAGGTGAAACAAGTTAAGATCTAGTAAAGTTGTTATTTTTGTTGAGAGTGTGATTGAGGAAGATCTTTCGTTATTGAAAAGGGGGAGTTAAGCACGTGGATTTTTTAGTTTCGTAAGACATTAGATATTTAAAATCACTGTTTTAATATATATATATATATATATATATATATATATATATATATATATATATATATATATATATACTTGGATAAAGAGACTGGAATTACAACTGCACACACAGAGATAACATGTACACCTTGAGTCGAGAAGCTTTCGACTATCTATTCAGCCTTCTTCAGCTCGAATGAAGCAAGTTTAAAACGTTCAATGTAAAACTTTCAGACTAAACATATTCTAAACGGGATAAAAGTATGTAAAACAGGTCGCAAGCAAAAAACACATTCTAAAATCTACCTATATAATAAGGCTAAGAAGGTAAGAGGTATAAACAGCGGCAAGAAACCAGTAAAAAGTAAATACTCAAAACAGCTGTAACAGGTAGTGTTAAGGAGATAAAAACAGAAAACTTAAAACAGTCTACAGGGGCTAAGAAAGGCCGAGAAAGTAACTTACAAAATGGCAATGCTTAATTCGAAATACCATATAAAAAAAACTAAAAGACCCAACACTTTTACCGTAAAAAGCTAACCCTTTTGTACGAATTAAATTCTTTTCTTTTGTTGAGTCCTGAAGGAAATAAAGTATGTAATTGAGCCAGCTAGTAGCCCTCTCTTTTGGTAAGAACGGAATCAATATTTGATGAAGCGTGAATCTGCTCAATTATCATGAACTTAATTTGAGAAATATGGTGCGGAGCAGAATTAAAATGTACTGACAATTCGCATCTACCTCGGTTATTAAGAAGGTCGGATTTATGATTTCTGAATCTGATTTTAAATTCTGTAGCGGTAGATCCAACATATTGCAAATTGCATTTCAAGCAAGTAGCTAAATAAATCACACTTTTACTTGTACATGATACATAACTCTTAATTTGATAAACCTTTTTCGTGGCACAACTAGAAAACGACGAGCCCTGTAAAAGAAAATTAAGGCAAAGGTCGCATCTTGTGCGAATGCATTTGTAATCACCGAGAAGAGCACCAAGACAGTAATTACTTTCAATCTTTTCTCATAACAATAGGGTAAAGCATTTGTTTTTAAAGCTCTCGTTAAAACCGTAAATAAACTCTTGTGAGCTGAGGATAACAATAGTGCATTTGTTTAGGATTAAGACCCTGAAACTTGTTCTTTTCGATGGAAGTGCTAGGTAGGAAGATATTGTAAATGCGAGGTAGCTGATAAATTATATTTGATCAAACACGTTAATTTAGGACGATCAAAATTTGTAATCATTGTATATATTTAAAATAATTTTTAATCATTTAAAATCATCATCCAGAAAAAGAAGTTGTTCACTGAGTCATTGATCATATCCAATCGTTGTAAATGAATGGTTACTGAGAAAAAATCAAGACGGAAATCATTTAAATCATTAAATATTTAAAGTCATTTTAAGTTTTAATATATGACAGTTACAGTTAAGTAATCACCGAGAAGAGCACCAAGACGGTAATTACTTTCAATCTTTTCTTATAGCAATAGGGTAATGTATTTGTTTTTAAAGCTCTCGTTAAAAGCCATAAACAAACTCTTGTGAGCTGAGGATAACAATAGTGCATTTGTTTAGGATTAAGACCCTGAAAATTGTTCGTTTCGATGGAAGTGCTAGGTAGGAAGATATTGTAATTGCGAGGTAGTTGATATATTATAGTTGATGAAACATGTTAATTTAGAAAGTTCAAATTTGTAATCATTGTATATATTTAAAATAATTTTTAATCATTTAAAATCATCATCCAGAAAAAGAAGTTGTTCACTGAAACATTGATTATATCCAATCGTGTAAATGAATAGTTACTGAGAAAAAAATCAAGACGGAAATCAAGTTCTTCACATTCTCATTTTTTAGATAATTTTATATCTGTTAGAGAAGGTGTGCTAATTTTCTTGGTTCTAACATATTCTATGTTGTGTTCTCTGCTGTAAATTTTTAGAAAGAAGATGAATGAAGATGGGAATAAAAAAAAAAAAATCAAGAAATAATTCTCTTAACACGAATCATCACAACAAATCTGTAATTCACAACCAGTAACTAAACTCGTCAAAATGTTCTGGATGGCAAATGGGGTTTATTCACCTTAACCGTTCAGGCTTTAGGTGTCAAAATCCATCGTAGTCTTATACACTTGAAGGAAACTAAGCGTGTGAAGGTTGTCTTTTGGATTTCGTCTTACCCCCATCCCCCACTCCCCATTGTGATATTTTGATCTTATGAATAGAAGATGAAGTTAAACCCTTTTATGTGAACGTTTCCACAAATTTTGGACAAGGAACTAGAATAAACGTCCTCCCCAAATCAAATGCTGCAAAACGGTTAGTAGCTAGTAGGAGATTTTTCACCTGAAATATTATTTATTACAGAAGCAAGTAACCTTGGCGTCCACATTTAATGGACAGTGCGTAAAATTTGTCCCTATATATGAGATCGTGGCCATAAATTCGGGATGCAATTTGCACAGTGACCTGGGGAAGGCTAGAATAAAAGAACTAAACGTCGAGTCAAAAGCTGCACAAATTTCTCGCCGAAAATTCCTTTTTAGTGAAACAGGAACGTCATCTGTCTGATACCAAATGGTTTGGCACTTCGCATACGTTTCTTATCTCGGCTGATACTTTCAGAGGAAATAGGAACATTTTAGATTAATAACTTACTTAATGTCCACTTTGGTGTTCACATTTTATGGAAAGTATGTGAATTTTGTCAATTTCATTTGAAAATATGCCCACAAATTTTGTATCTTACCCGTGGATGGGGACTATGGTTGAGGTTAGCCCTAACCCTGAAACGTACTAGCTGGTTTTCGATCCCAATTCCTAAAATATAATGCTGTTACTGATCGTAATCCAATTGTTACATTTTCATCTAGAAGTGGCCATATTTCACATACTGTCCATAGAAAATGGAAACTAAATTTGACACTTTTTCCACAAAACTTCCATATTTAAGGTGTAAATTATCCACATAACTTGGAACCACGAAAAACACTACCAGTGACGCAGTTTGTTTGCGCTACGCAGTCAACTACTGTAGTGTCCACAATTAGGGTGAAAATGTCCACATTGCTTTAGACCGTGGGAGAAGTGGCACAACCGATTGGAGGAAAAAGATGGAGCCCCCATCCCGCCATTGGCGCCAATGGATACGATTTCTTCTATTTCATAAGGCCTCCTAATATCTCGATAGCACAGGTGCTTCAAGGAGGGGTCACTGTTTACACTAGGTACACTAAGGTTTAAAATTTACATTCAAACAATGGCTCTTTGAAGGTCCCGTACTCTTTTTTAGCCCAAATTCTAGACGATATTTATGATTTTTGGAGGACCTAATGAGGCGCAAAGCTTACAGGGACGATAGACTCATGTCTGGTTTATAACATGAATACGTGTTTGGTCTCATGGGCTTCATTGTTTCCAGGGAGGGGCTTTTCCCGGAGGCGGGTCGAATCTCCGACCCTGTCGTAACGTTATATGAATGATAACATTTTCACCCGACATTTAAGAGGTCCAATCGGAATCGTATTTCTAAATCGTGCATGTTGGTAGCTTGATTTTAAATCAATATGCTTTTGAAAAGCCAAAAGGTTGTTTTCTTTGACCATAAAATACAAAATGTAAACATTTACTGTTATGGGCCATGAGGGCCCGTTAAAGTTGAAGGCCTTTTCCGATAAATTAAAGAAAGGACAATTTTGGTGTAATATTACCAAAGCTTGATCAGTCCATGTGATCTAATAAGCCCGTTTGTTGCTCGTAATAGGAAGAACATTCCTATATACAACACGTATATTTGTAAGATTCAAGAAAATGTAATTTACTTACCGCTAATAATGTAATTGTCTCTTCAAACCAACCACCAACTGATCATTTTTGTGCCTTATCTATGACCTACTGTTCCTGTTCTTGAAGAGAATTAATATATCGGTAAGAAAACAGTGCTTTTGGAAACCTCCTGTTCTTAGTGTCACCGTCGAATTTCCTACTACACTAAAAGTGCCAATACCAGTTCCACTATGTTGCGAAGTGGACTCATTCGACAATCTAGAAAGGCTGGTACCGAGTGTGATACCAAAGATACCATGAAAGACGTTCTCAAAGAACTATTTGAACATCCAGATTTCCACTCAATGCTGGCTGATTGTATTGACAAAGTTATTAGTAGAAAGTTACAAAAACTACAAGAAGAACAGGAAAGGCAGGAGGCTAAAATCTTTGACTTGGAACAAACCTTAGACAAGAGGGAAGGTGAAATTCAGCATGATTTGAATTCACTGGAACAGTATTCCAGTAGGAAATGTTTACGTATTTTTGGTGTGCCATCCCAACCTAATGAGGATACTACCGATTTAATCTTAACCTTGGCCGGTACAAAGCTCAACGTCAACATCACAAGACATGATCTCGACCGGTCCCATAGGATTGGCCCAACCTCTGGAAGTGATAAGCCCCGTTGTATCATTATCAAGTTTACATCCTACCGGGCAAGGGACTCCGTCATCAAAAACCGACGTAAGCTAAAGGGATCGGGAATTGTCATCAAAGAGGACCTGACCCTGACAAACCAAAAGCTCCTTAAAGTTACATCAGATCACCCTCAGGTATCCACTGCATGGACTAAGGATGGTAATGTTACTGCTCTTCTGCAAAAGGATGGAAAGGACATCATCAAGTACATGAAAACCGTCAAGAACTTAGAAGATCTGTAATTTAAAATGGCGTCCAGATGTTATGAATCTAGTGTAGGTCAACACAGTTCCACACAACCAGCTTGTAGCTGACGTATTATTGAACCTATCTCGTGTGGATAATCCGTTTAATCTGTCTGGTGATCTTTGGTTCGATAGGTTTGTACTTTTAGATTACTGTTTTCTATTGTAATGGTTAACTGCATTTGTTGTAAAGGGGGTTTAGAGCAAAACGCTAACTCAATACAATGTAGGCGGTGCTTAGTGTGGTACCACGTAAAGTGTATAACAGAAAATTCGGTTCTGCACGATTCATTTACTTGTAATCGTTGCTATCTAAGCTATTTGCCGTTTAGTAATGTAAGCAATGAACCAGATCCCTTAGATTTTGACGAAATTGTCAATAATCCTCCCAAATATTTCTTAGACCAAACTTTTGATGCCATCGATCAGAATTGTACGGGGGAGTCATGCTATTTTGATATCAATGCCTTTAATAATCTGCATAAAGGAGATAATTTCAATTTAATTCATTTCAACAGCCGAAGCTTGAATAAAAATTTCAATAGTATTCAAGAGTATCTTTCACTTCTCAACCACGAGTTTAGTGTATGGGCTTTACTGAAACGTGGCTGACAGATAACTCTTCTTCTATTATTCACTTGAACAATTACACCCTAGTAGAGAATCATCGAAAAAATAAAAAAAAGGTGGTGGTATCTGCCTTTTAATAAAAAGGGATTTCATTTTCAACTGCCGAAATGATATTTCACCTTTTCATGATGATATAGAGAGTATTTTCGTTGAATTTAATGTTCCTGCTGTTAAACATAAAGTGGTTGTGGGTGTTGTGTATCGCCCTCCTAGTGGTGACTTAACAAGGTTTAATGAACAAATTTATGATTTTTTAAGTAATGTATCTGCTGAAGGAAGTTATTGCTTGGTAATGGGTGATTTTCATATTGATATCTCAAAGCAAGCATCAAGCTATTTCCTTAACAATATTACTGCATGTGTTTTTTATCAACTATTGAAAAACCTACTAGAGTAAAAAGTCACAGTGCTTCTATTATTGATAATATCTTTACAAATTTAAGTAATACTGATATCTGTTCTGAGTGAATTTTGCCGGAATATTTATTACAGATATTAGTGACCATTTCTTTACTTTTATTCTCTACTTTAAAATCAGCTTCGGTCTCAAGTAATCCTCCATTCTATTCTCGAAATTATTGTTAACGTAACATTTAAAAATTATCTTCCTGCTTATCAAGCACAGATTGGAACGATGTGTATCAAGCAGTCGACACAAACGCTGCGTTCAATGCATTCGGCAGTATATTCAGCCAGTCCTATACAGACAGCTTTCCACGTCAATTGTACGCCAAAAGCAAAAGAAAAAGTAACAATGGATAACAAGTGGATTACTTGTCTCAATTAAAAACAGCCCGTAAATACAGGCTGTATCAAAGATATCTCAAGTCACCAACTCAACTAAGAAAGAAACTTATACCACCTATTGTGATAAACTTAATCATATCTTAAGAATAGCGAAGAAAAATTATTATGCATTTAGTTTCAACAGCACAAAGCACGATAGCAAAAAAACATGGGATAACATAAACACTCTTCTAAATAGAGGTAAGAAAGTGTTTAATTATCCTGTCAATTTCAATGACAATGGTGTTTCAATAAGTGATCCTCATGAAAACATAAATGCATTTAATACTTTTTTACTAACCTTGGTCCCGACCTAGCAAAAAATATACCCCACCGCAGTCCCAGTCACCTGACTATAGCAACCATGCCCAGTCCATATTTATTTCACCTGTAAGTTGTAATGACGTTGTAAAAGTGGCTACTGAATGCCTTAAGCCTAAAACGGCAGCTGGGTTTGATGAAATTCGCCCAGCTGTGGTTCGTCAAGTAATACACCTTATATCAAAGCCACTGACACATATTTGTAACCTTTCTTTTAAACATGGCTGTTTTCCAGATAATTTAAAAATTGCAAAGGTAATCCCTATCTATAAAAAGGGCAGCCATTCAAAGGTCTTAGAAAGACTCATGTTCAATAAAATGCAAGTTTTCCTTAGTAAGCACCACATTCTTTCCAACAGCCAATAAGGAAAGGATTCCGTCCAGGTCATTCCACCGAACTAGCCATAATCGATACTATAGAAAAATTAACTAAAGCTACGACAAAGAAAGAAACTTCGATAGGAGTCTTCCTTGACTTATCGAAGGCCTTCGACACTATTGATCACCGTATTTTGCTACAGAAATTATTAATGTATGGATTTCATGGTATTGCATATGACTGGATTAAAAGCTATCTGACAAATAGAAAACAGTTTACTTCTTTCAAAAACGAAAATTCTTATCTGCAAACAATTAAATGTGGCGTTCCACAGGGTTCCATTCTTGGGCCCTTATTATTTATTATCTATGTTAATGACATTACAATGGTTTCATCAAACTCCTCCCTAGTGATGTTTGCAGATGACATGAACATATTTTTCAACGACTCTAACACACAGCACCTTGAGATGACTGTCTGTCGTGAACTTGCTCTTTACTTTGATTGGTTTGCCTCTAATAAACTTTCACTCAATATTAGTAAAACAAATTATATGGTCTTCAATTTGCCAAGTACTCAAAATCACGATTTTAAAATTACCATAAATAACATACCCCTTCAACCTGCTAGTAGTGTTAATTTTCTTGGTGTCTACATTGATTCAAAGCTTAACTGGCATAATCACATTTCAAATTTGTGTTCCCAAGTTGCTAAGGGTGTTGGAATTATCGGTAGGCTTAAAAGGATGCTACCAAGAAATGTGCTTCGTACTATTTATTTAAGTCTGGTCTACCCTCATCTTACTTATTGTAGTCTTGCTTGGTCTTGTACAAGCGACAGGTCTTTAAAAAAGTTGGTTGTTCTTCAAAAAAAGAGCTGTAAGACATATTACTAATTCTTCCCCACGTGAACATACTAGCACACTATTGGTACTTAAACTTGTTAAAATTCACTGACATTTTAAAACTCAATACAGCTACATTCGCTTATCGATTTACTAACAGTCTCCTACCTTCAAGTGTTTCATATTTCTTTACGCAAAATTCCGAAGTACACAGCTACCATACACGTCAGAAAAAAATGTCTCCGCCTTCCAGGTAATTCAACAACCTTTTCTAAAACAGGCCTATGTTACCGTGCCGTCACTGCTTGGAATTCTTTACCAGAGACTTTTACTACTAAGCGTAGATTACATTCTTTTCGTTATAAATGAAATGAAATGAATCGTTCTTATTTTCGAAATCTGCATATCATAAAACAACCCCGCCGTGAAAACTGTGCAATTCCATGAGGTGCCATTTGCGCCCCATATTACAGGGGGTACCCCTTAGTGGTCGAATTGGACTCTGAAATCGAGGTCTTTGGAATGTGACTTAAATTCCGAGGGAGGCCTTGCTGAACACGCTGATTTCAAATATGAAGTCCGTTTTATAACGTGGCATTGCGTTTTGAAGTTATGGGCCCTTAAAGGTATCAGGCTTTTGAAATCGGCCCAATAGAGCGCCTATAACTGAAGATAGAAAAATGATACGAAGAAACGGATTGCAGATTTGAAATCAGCGGGTTAAATTTGGTCGGGTAGCATAGTTGTGTTAGTTTTAGAGCATACTTTACCCGACGCCCCAATAGGCCCTCGGGGGCGTCGGGGGCTGAAATGACTAACCGAATACTACATGGCGCTGAAAATCACTTTCCAGGAGTATTTAGGGACGCTGTTTTCAAAAACGGTACCCTTTTAATCATAAAATGCACGTATACCCCATAACGCATCAGGAAGCTTGATTTTTCCACTTTCGTAACCATTTTTGTAATTTCGTAAACATTTATGTCTTTTTGGACAGTAATGGTGTTCAAAAAGTGTACATTTTTGTTTTTTGTTGTAATTTGTGCATAGGCATGCTTCTGGACCCTTCCTACGCATTGAAAGTTGAAAAGCTGCGTTTTCCTGTTTATGGTAACTCTAACTCGAAGCTTCATTTTTTTTCTCACAAGAGTTAGGACCCTGGACCAAAACCGGTCTACATATTATAAAGCACATATCGGCGAATTGACCGTATGAATTTCATGTTGATAGTTCCTCCAAATAGTTACTGCTTGCACACAAATTGCAACAAAAACAAAAAAAATACACTTTTTGAACACCATTACTGTACAAAAAGACATAAACGGAAGTGACGTCACAAAATGGTTTTTTAACGATTTCATCATAATACAACCAATTAGCGCCAAGTTCTTAGCTCAAATGTAAGAACGTAATAACAAAAATTTGTGTTGCAAATTTTGTGTTCATAGCTTACTTTATGACAAAATGGCGGACAATTTTAAATTCTTTATAAAATCGTATAAATATTCACAAAAAACAAAACTTCAACAACCGGCATAAATGATACATAAGAAAAAAACACGAATAGTACGGCTTTCCAAAGTTTATGATTTCAAATTGAGAGCACAACTTTCAAATTTCGGCCAAAATAGCGGGGTCATCTAGATTTCATATTGACCTAATCTATGTAAAAATAATCTATCATATAGAAAATGACCCGCTCTTTTAAATGGTGCTATTTTCAAGATCACTTAACCTTATTTACGGAGATACGGGGCCAAAAATGTAACAACAGCGCCCTCTAATTTTATCAATACCATAACCCAACATTCTATAGAGAAACCGATGTCATATTTTGGTCATTTTACCTCGTATTAGATGGTTTCTGATTTCAATCTACCACAATAGTGATACTATCGTTTTGATAATCCCGTTTTGGGATTACCTAGGTTTCGTTGCCATCTCGTCAAACAGGCGTCACCGCCGCGAACAGTTTACAGATTTGCATTCAGGGTGACTAATCCAATCCAGGTGCAAATTGTCAGCCAATTCTTATATACTCCATGGAATATCTGTGGTTGGGACCCCATGGGATAGGTGGGCCCCTTTCAACTATGGTGAGTCCACATTTAATATCTGTAACGTGCAAACCCTTGTCCAAAAATAATGGACACAACTTTTCACCTTACAATGGACAAAGTTCACCTACTGTCCATTAAAAGTAGATACCAAAGTAGACACTTCACCAAAAAGTCCCCATTTTAAGTGAAAATTGCCCAGAGTGCTAAGGTCCGTGGTTTAAGTGCTTTAAATGATATATAAGATGTTGGGGAGTCATGGGTGGGGCCCTATCTCACCAAGTACCCCTCGTCGACAAAAACTGGTTGCAGCTCTGCACTCCGGGTAGCTAATCTAACACGGGTGCAAATTGTTAGCCAATTTCTACACACTCGAGGATATGGCCGTGGTTGTGGCCCATGGGTTGGTAGGGTCCCTTTTGCTGACATTCCCAAAAATCACATCTCGGAGGTACTCCTAATACGCAGAATCGGAATCTGGTATCTGAAAGGTGAAGAAATTGAGAACACATTTTTACCTTAAAGTCGACAAATAATATCCTCTACTGCCCGTAAGTCAGCATGTCAAAAAACCACGAAGTGTTATTTCTTTATCTTCAAGCTATAATTGCTCCTTTTCCTCTGGCCTCCTCTCTTCGCCCCAGGGGGGGGGGGTGAGACGCTCTCAGGAAATTAGATTACGCTGATTACAGATCTGAAGTCTGTCTTATTGGAAGTGAAAATAGAGCCCATTTTCAGGTCTTTGGGCTTTTCTCTCAATATATCTTTGTAGCGGGAGATGATACGAGAAAACAGATTTTACTTTAAAAATTGAAGTGTCCTAATACGCAGGTCGGGTCAATTTGAGAAAACCCGACACGACAATTTAATTTCACCCCATGAGTACCACAGTGATATCGCCAAAACTCTATCCCTTCAGATTCCAACGATAGATATTCGAGTGGGTAATCTGAACACGCTGATTTCAAAAATGATGCTTATAACGCCCCACAGGTATCTTTTATTTATTAATCGCTTATGACCACACACACAAAAAGGCAACAAGACAAAAAGACAACAATGGTTACGAGTGGCAAATTACGCCAGGGTGTAAATTTTCAACTTACACACTCCATGATATGCCCTTGAGACCAAGGGGTGGGATGGGCAAGTTTACCCCGTGCTTTTCGCTGGAATGTTCGACAATTGCATCACGGAGGTTTTCTCTCAATACGCCAAATCCAAATCTGACATCTGAAAGGTGGAAATCATGTCCAAAATTTATGATCACATTTTACATAAAAGGGACAGATTTCACTTACTGTCCATAACAAGTGGAAACCAAAGTGGACAATTTACCTAAAATTTCAATATTTCAGACGAAAATTGTCCACCCCGCTAAGTCCCGTTCTGAAAGTGCCAAAATCGATTTAGGATCACGTAGGTTTCTTCCCTATCTCACCAAATAGGCGTCATCGCACAGAACGGTTTGCAGATTTTGCATTCGCTGATCTAACCCAGGTGCAACTTACACTGGATGGTATATCTGTGGTTGGGGCCCAACGGGATAGGCGGGGCAACTTTCACTCCATGCATTTCACTGACATTCGAAAAAATTTCATCTCGGATATTTCCCCAAAACGTCGGGTCCAAATCTTACATCTGGAAGTTGGAAACCCCTCTCCAAAAATCCTGGACACATTTTAACCTTTAAGTGAACAAATACAAAGTGGACACCAAAGTGGACACTTCACCAAAAAATGTCCACATTTTAAGTGAAAATTGTCCACACGGCTTAGGACCGTGGCTGAAGTGCTTTAAAGGAGCTTTTGGATCTCATAGGTAAGGCTCTATCTCACTAAATAGGCGTCATCGTCAAAAACGGGTTACAGCTCTACACTCGTGGTTACTAATCTTATCCGACTCCAAGATTTATGCCAATTAATGCTCACTGGATTATATCCCTGTGGTTGTAGCCCCATGAGGTGTTTAAATGCCAGTCCTAACGCATGCCTTTCGTTGACATTCCCGTAAATCACATCTCTGAGATTTTCCCAAACCGTCGACTTTGAATCTGATATCTGAAAAGTCGAAACCCAGTCCAAAAATTGTGTACACATTTTCATCCAAAAGTGGACAAAGGTCACCTACTGTCCATAAAAATAGACATCAAGGTGAACACCTCCACAAAAGTCCATATTTTAGGTGAAATTGTCCACACTGTTTAGTTCCGTAGATGAAGGGCTTTAATGGAGCTTTTGGCATCTCATAGGTAAGGCTCTGTCTCACTTAACAAGCGTCATCGCCAGAAACGGGTTACAGCTCTACACTCGTGGTTACTAATCTAATCCGATTGCAAGTATTTGTCCACACGGCTTAGTTCCGTAGAAAAAGGGCTTCAATGGAGCTTTTGGGATCTCATAGGTAAAGCTCTATCTAACTAAATAGGCGTCAAGGCTAAAAACGAGTTACAGCTCTACACTCGTGGATACTAATCTAATCCGACTGTAAGTTTTATGCCAATTCCTACTCACGCGATTATATCCCTGTGGTTGTAGCCCCTTAAGATTTTCAATGTTATTCCTAACGCTTGCCTTTCGTTGACATTCCCGTAAATCACATCTCTGAGATTTTCCCAAACCGTCGACTTTGAATCTGATATCTGAAAAGTCGAAACCCAGTCCAAAAATTGTGGACACATTTTCATCTAAAAGTGGACAAAGGTCACCTACTGTCCATAAAAATAGACATCAAGGTGGACACCTCCACAAATGTCCACATTTTAGGTGAAATTGTCCACACGGCTTAGTTCCGTAGATAAAAGGCTTTAATGGAGCTTTTGGGATCTCATAGGTAAGGCTCTGTCTCACTAAATAGGCGTCATCGCCAAAAACGGGTTACAGCTCTACACTCGTGGTTACTAATCTAATCCGACTGAAAGTTTTATGCCAATTAATACTCACTCGATTATATCCCTGTGGTTGTAGCCCCATGAGGTGTTTAAATGCCAGTCCTAACGCATGCCTTTCGTTGACATTCCCGTAAATCACATCTCTGAGATTTTCCCAAACCGTCGACTTTGAATCTGATATCTGAAAAGTCGAAACCCAGTCCAAAAATTGTAGACACATTTTCATCCAAAAGTGGACAAAGTCCACCTAATGTTCACAAAAATAGACACCAAAGGGGACACATCCACAAATGTCCACATTTTAGGTGAAATTGTCCAAACTTCTTAGTTTCGAAGATAAAGGGCTTAAATGAAGGTATTGGGATCTCATAGGTAAGGCTCTATCTCACTAAATAAGCGCCATCGCATTAAACAGGTTACAGCTCTACAATCGTGGATACTAATCTAATCCGAATTCAAGTTTTAGGCCAATTAATACTCACTCGCTTATATTCCTGTGGTTGTAGCCCCATGAGGTGTTTAAATGCCAGTCCTGAACCATGCCTTTCGTTGACATTCCCGTAAATCATTTTTCAGAACCGTTCACTTTGAATCTGATATCTGAAAAGTCGAAACATAGTCCAAACTTTGTGGACACATTTTCATCCAAAAGTGGGCAAAGGTCACCAACTGTCCATAAAAAGAGACACCAAAGTGTACACCTCCACAATTGTCCATATTTTAGGTGAAATTGTCCACACTTCACAGTTCCGTAGATGAAGGGCTTTAGTGGAACTTTTGGGATCTCATAGGTGAGGCTCTGTCTCACTAAATAGGCGTCATCGCGAAAAACGGGTTACGCTTCTACACTCGTGGTTGCTAATCTAATCCGACTGCAAGTTTTATGCTAAAAATTGTGGACACATTTTCATCTAAAAGTGGACAAAGGTCACCTACTGTCCATAAAAATAGACATAAAGGTGGACACCTCCACAAATGTCCATATTTTAGGTGCAATTGTCCACACCGCTTATTTCCGTAGATAAAGGGCTTTAATGGAGCTGTTGGGATGTCATAAGTAAGACTCTGTCTAACTTAATAGGCGTCATCGCCAAATACAGGTTACAGCTCTACAATCGTGGTTACTAATCTAATCCGAATGCAAGTTTTAGGCCAATAAATACTAACTCGCTTATATTCCTGTGGTTGTAGCCCCATGAGGTGTTTAAATGCCAGTCCTCACCCATGCCTTTCGTTGACATTCCCGTAAATCATTTTTCCGAACCGTCGACTTTGAATCTGATATCTGAAAAGTCGAAACCCAGTCCAAAAATTGTGGACACATTTTCATCTAAAAGTGGACAAAGGTCACCTACTGTCCATAAAAATAGACATCAAGGTGGACACATCCACAAATGTCCACATTTTAGGTGAAATTGTCCAAACTTCTTAGTTTCGAAGATAAAGGGCTTAAATGAAGGTATTGGGATCTCATAGGTAAGGCTCTATCTCACTAAATAGGCGTCATCGTCAAAAACGGGTTACAGCTCTACACTCGTGGTTACTAATCTAATCCGAATGCAAGTTATACGCCAACTAATACTCACTCGATTATATTCCTGTGGTTGTAGCCCCATGAGGTGTTTAAATGCCAGTCCTGACCCATGCCTTTCGTTGACACTCCCCTAAATTATTTTTCGAAACCGTCGACTTTGAATCTGATATCTGAAAAGTCGAAACCCAGTCCAAAAATTGTGGACACATTTTCATCTAAAAGTGGACAAAGGTCACCTACTGTCCATAAAAATAGACATCAAGGTGGACACCTCCACAAATGTCCACATTTTAGGTGAAATTGTCCACACTTCTTAGTTCCGTAGATAAAGGGCTTTAATGGAGCTTTTGGCATCTCACAGATAAGGCTCTGTCTCACTAAATAGGCGTCATCGCCAGAAACGGGTTACAGCTCTACACTCGTGGTTACTAATCTAATCCGACTGCAAATTTTATGCCAATTAATTAATACTCACTCAAATATATCCCTGTGGTTGTAGCCCCATGAGGTGTTAAAAGGCCAGTCCTAACGCATGCCTTTTGTTGACATTTACGTAAATCACATCTCTGAGATTGTCCCAAACCGTCGATTTTGAATCTGATATCTGAAAAGTCGAAACCCAGTCCAAACTTTGTGGACACATTTTCATCTAAAAGTGGACAAAGGTCACCTAATGTTCACAAAAGTAGATACCAAAGTGGACGTCTCACAAAAATAGACACCAAAGTGGACACCTCCACAAATGTCCACATTTTAGGTGAAATCGTCCACACGGCTTAGTTCCGTAGATAAAGGGCTTTAATGGAGCTTTTGGGATCTCATAGGGTAAGGCTCTATCTCACTAGCTAAGCGTCATTCCCAAAAAACGGGTTACAGCTCTACACTCGTGGTTACTAATCTAATCCGACTGCAAGTTTTCTGCCAAAGAGGGTTCCAACTGGGTTTTTGGTTTTCTAACTCAGGAAGTCATCCCATTTACATCCATGCCTCCTTCAACAGTTGAGTGGGAAGAAGGGTTCCCAGTTCCCTCAGGTATTGTAAAAGTGGCTTTGGCCAGAGGATGCACTCTTATCAATCTGATGAGGACATTAAATAAATAACCAATTGTCAGGACTTGAGTCAAATAGTATACTGAGCTGGTTACCCTTTTGGCGCTACTAGAAAGGTACATGTCACTAGTATTCACCCAAAGTAACTTTCAAATTACACTATGGTTTTTGATGAGCCTTAGGAACTTTATGACCCTGAATGCACTATAATGTCATAAAATTATAATGGAAGAAAGAAAACAAAGTGTAAACAAATGCACACGAATCTGGTGATATCTGCACTCTTGTTACACTTGTATTGGGGGAACAAGAGATATGACATCTCAGAGGAAATCAAATGACACAGCTCTACTACTTTGCCTGATTACTGAAGAGACACAGGTAACCAATTTTGAATTTCCTAACATATTGGAACACATTTCTTACCTGTTATGTGGCATCCATCAAGTGTGGTCTTACTAAGACACAGCTTTTCCTTTTTCTTTTTTGACAGTCGTGTTACTTTTTCTGCCTCCATCCTCCACTCCTCGAGGAACCCCAGGAAAGTTTCTTGTAGCCACTGAAACAAACACACAGGAATCATAGATGAGGCATGTACTAGACATAATTATAAATTATGAACACATTCTAATGACTTTGTCCTTGTGATGTACAGGGTTCCTGACTTCAGCAAGATCGGTGGATTATCACATCAATCCACACAAAAATATGTTTGGCGTAGGGTGGGGGTGGGGGAGGGTGGACATTCCCACATAGATTTTGGAAGGTACCCATTTTGGAAACTTTTTGTACGTTCTGCCTGGTGCAAAATGATGCCACCTCACAAATGACATACACCACCGGTATGCAATAACAAATTATCTATGCTCCACACTTTACATACCAAAGAATGTACCATGTGTCCAATCTGTGCAATTACATTGCTAATAATGTAACTCTAATGTTGTTGTCATTGCGGGCTTGATACTGTAAGTGCTATGATATATAGGGTTTTCCAAACAACCAGACTAGGCATGAGTCTATCGTCCTTGTAAACTTTACGCCTGTGGTCCATTTGTACCAGCTACCAACAATATAGAAGAGCGCCATCTATTTTGTTAATTTTCGTAGTTATTTGTGGATTTAATTTAGAACGTCAGAGATACGACCTGCCCCGGGGAAAGGCCCCTGTCTCCAAAAAGATGAAGGCTATCACAAAAAACTCGACAACGTGTTTTAAACAACACATGGGTCCGTGGGCCCTGTCAATTTGACACTCGTGGCGCACTCCTACTTGGTACTGAGTGTTGGCAAAGTTGAAAAGACGATTTTTGTCCAAAATTTGATACGATTGTACACTAAAAGGTAACAGTCTAGCAATTAGTGGAGTTCTTCACAGAGTCAATTTTTGAACCTAATGTTATCAATTAACGTTATTTTCGAAAATCGTCCTAACACATAATATGTACCGGAATTTGACCCTTTAATAACTTTGCGACAAAGTGAACTACAAGAACGCTGATTGACTACATGTGTTGACCTCAATTTATTTATGACGTACAATGATTTAACTTGCATATTTGCTCATTCTGCATATTTTTATTTCAATTTTTAATTTATTTTTTCGTGGCATTGTTTGGTGAGATTTTCCATAAATGGTTACTAAATTTTCGCAATACATAACAGTACTTTTGGATGTTTTTTGACTTGCCTTCGGAGGAGGTCCCTATCTCCAAAACGGTACAGTCCAAAACTCGTCAATTTGTGATAGACATCACATGCGCCTGTTTAAAACAAGAATACGTGTTTGGTCTTAAGGGCTTCATTGTTTCCAGGGAGGGGCTTTACCCGGAGGCGGGTTGAATCTCCGACCTGTCGTAGCGTTATATGAATGATAACAGTTTCACCGGACATTTTAGAGGTCCAATCGGAATCGTATTCCTAAATTGTGCATGTTAGTAACCTGCTATTAAATCTATATGTTTTTAAAAAGCCAAACGGTTGCTCTCTTCGACCATAAAAACAAAATGTTAACATTCACCGATATGGGCCATGAGGGCCCGTTAAAGTTGAAGGCCTTTCCCTATAAATTAAAGAAAGGACAATTTTGGTGTAATATTACCAAAGCTTGATCAGTCCATGTGATCTAATAAGCCCATTTGTTGCTCGAATCGTTCTTATTTTCGAAATCTGCATATCATAAAACAACCCCGCCGTGAAAACTGTGCAATTCCATGAGGTGCCATTTGCGCCCCATATCACAAAGGGTACGTACCCTTTGGTGGTCGAATTGGACTCTGAAATCGAGGTCTTTGGAATGTGACTAAAATTCCCAGGGAGGCCTTGATGAACACGCTGATTTCAAATATGAAGTCCGTTTTATACTGTGGTATTGCGTTTTGAAGTTATGGGCTCTTAAAGGGATCGGCCCTTGAAATCGGCCCAATAGAGGGCTTATAACTGAAGATAGAAAAATGATACGTAGAAACGGATTTCGGATTTCAAATCAGCGGGTTAAATTTGTTCGGGTAGCATAGTTGTGTTAGTTTTAGAGCACACTTTACCCGACGCCCCAAATGGGCCCCCGGAGGCGTCGTGGGCTGAAATGACTAACCGAATACTACATGACGCTGAAAATCACTTCCCAGGAGTATTTAGGGACGCTGATATCAAAAATGGTACCCTTTTAATCATAAAATGCACGTATAACCCATAACGCATCGGGAAGCTTGATTTTCCCACTTTCGTAACCATTTTTGTAATTTCGTAACCATTTTGTCTTTGTGGACAGTAATGGTGTTCAATTTTTTTGTTGAAATTTGTGTGCAAGTAGTAACTATTTGGAGGAACTACCAACATGAAATCCATACGGTCAATCCGCTGATATGTGCTTTATAATATGTAGAGCAGTTTTGGTTCAGGGTCCTATCTCTTGTGAGATAGCGCCCTCCAACGGAGGTAAGTCGAAAATGAAACTTCGAGTTAGTGTTATCATATGTGAGAAAACGCGGTTTTTAAATTTGCGAACAAGCTGTAACTAGTCAGAGGGGCCCACAAGCATGCAATTCATAGGGTGCATTGGCTTATGTGTTGTCTATCACCAATTGACAAGTTTTGGACATAAAACGTACCGTTTAGTAGATAGGACCCTCCTAGAGAGGCTAGTCGAAATTTGGACCAAAAATTACTGTTACGGTAAGTGGGAAAAACGCATTTTTCAACTTGCCTACAACCTGTAACTAGTGGGAGGGGCCCACAAACATGCAATTCAAAGGGTACATAGGCCCAGGTGTTGTTTATAACAGTTTGACGAGTTTTAGTCCTGGGCATTAGCCTTTTTAAAGATAGAGCCCATCCACGGAAGCAAGTGGAAAAACGTTCAGAAATTACTGTTATGTTGTATGGCTAAAATTTCATAACCATTTATGGAAAATCTCACCGAATAGTGCCAGTAACTAGTGGGAGGGGGCCATATGCATCCCGTGTGTAGTTTATTACATTTTAATGAGTTTTGGTCCAGGGCCATGTCGTTTTGGAGATATGGCCCTTTAAATATGGGGCCTCTAATTTTGCGATATTTATACGTCTAATTCAATAAACATACACCCACCTATTCGGTTCTTTGTGTTGTCACTGTCCAAACTACCGACAAATTTTCAACAAATTTGAACTTTTAGAAGCCAGATATGTTTCGGAAAAGATAAAGCGTGTATAATTTTAAAATTGTCATTACTTGGTTGCATAGAAGACACTTTTAGTTTTCTAAAACGACCTTATTTCCCGCCTTTTGCACAAAGACACAAAAGGTTACGAATTTACAAAATAAAACCCTTGGGGATTTCGGGAGCAAAAAAAAAAAATGTTATCTCTCAGAGTGATATAAAGATATCTTCCCAAGATAACTCGACCATGCTGATTCTAAATCTGAGGCCAGTTTGGGCGTATCCCCTGTAGTTCGTGAGTAACGGGGCCCTGTACCCAGTGGTCCCACTTTAACGAAAGTCACCTGACCAGGAACTGTTCCATAAAGTCATCAAATGTTAAGGCCGGTTGTGACGATTGCAATTCTCACCCTGTCCCCAAGGGGCGAGGTGGGGGTTTCCCCATATCTTAGTTGGCAGGCCAACATAAATACTTTTTCGGAAATTTTCGGACATGCTGAGTCCAAAAATGAGCATCTCGCGTTGGTGCGATACATGTAAGTGACGTGATTGCCCTTCCCCCAGTTTGGATACCAGGTAGTGGTCTCACGAAGACGGCAGTGATATTTTTGCATTTGTCGCATGCAATTTCCCCAGGAACTGTTCCATGAGGTCATCAAATATTAAAGCCAGTTGTGACGATTGCAATTCTCACCCTGTCCCCAAGGGGCGAGGTGGTGGTTTCCCCATATCTTAGTTGGCAGGCCAACATAAATACTTTTTCGGAAATTTTCGGACATGCTGAGTCCAAAAATGAGCATCTCGCGTTGGTGCGATACATGTAAGTGACGTGATTGCCCTTCCCCCAGTTTGGATACCAGGTAGTGGTCTCACGAAGACGGCAGTGATATTTTTGCATTTGTCGCATGCAATTTCCCCAGGAACTGTTCCATGAGGTCATCAAATATTAAAGCCGGTTGTGACGATTGCAATTCTCACCCTGTCCCCTGGGGTCGGAGTGGGGGTTCCACCATACCTTAGTTGACAGGCCACCATAAGTACTTTTCGGAAATTTTCGGATATGATGGGTTCAAAAATAACTATCCCGAGTTGATGCGACAAGTTTAAGTCACTTGATTGCCCCTTAAAGCCCCTTCCCCCAGTTTGGATACCAGGTAGTGTTCTGACGAAGACGGCAGGGCAATTTTTGGATTTGTCGCATGCAATTTCCCCAGGAACTGTTCCATAAGGTCATCAAATGTTAAAGCCGGTTGTGATGATTGCAATTCTCACCCTGTCTGCTGGGGTCGGAGTGGGGGTTTAACCATACCTTAGTTGGCAGGCCACCATAAGTACTTTTTCGGAAATTTTCGGACATGCTGAATCCAAAATTGAGTATCCCGCGTTGGTGCGAAACATGTAAGTCAAGTGATTGCCCCTTAAAGTCCCTTCCCCCACTTTGGACATCAGGTAGTGATCTCACGATGACGGCAGTGCAATTTGTGGATTTGTTGCATACAATTTCCCCAGGAACTGTTTAATGAGGTCATCAAATGTTAAAGCCGGTTGTGACGATTGCAATTCTCACCATGTCCCCAAGGGGTCGGAGTGGGGGCTTCATCATACCTTAGTTGGCAGGAAACATAAGTACTTTTTCGGGAATTTTCGGGCATGCTGATTTCAAAAATAAGCATCACGAGTTGATGCGATGCATTTAAGTCACGTGATTTCCCCTTAAAGCCCCTTCCTCCAGTTTGGAGCCAAGGTAGTGGTCTGACGAGGACGGCAGGGCAATTTCTGGATTTTTCACATGCAATTTCCCCAGGAACTGTTCCATGAGGTCATCAAATGTTAAAGCCGGTTGTGAAGATTGCAAATCTCACCCTGTCCCCTGGGGTCGGAGTGGGGGTTTCACCATACCTTAGTTGGCAGGCCAACATAAGTACTTTTTCGGAAATTTTCGGATATGCTGATTTCAAAAATAAGCATCCCGAGTTGATACGACACATTTAAGTCACTTGATTGCCCCTTAAAGCCCCTTCCCCCAGTTTGGATACCAGGTAGTGGTCTCACGAAGACGGCAGTGCAGTTTTTGGATTTGTCGCATGCAATTTCCCCAGGAACTGTTCCATGAGGTCATCAAATATTAAAGCCGGTTGTGACGATTGCAATTCTCACCCTGTCCCCTGGGGTCGGAGTGGGGGTTTTACCATCCCTTAGTTGGCAGGCCACCGTAAGTACTTTCTCGGGAATTTTCGGATATGATGAGTTCAAAAATAAGCATCCCGAGTTGATGCGACAAGTTTAAGTCACTTGATTGCCCCTTAAAGCCCCTTCCCCCAGTTTGGACCCCAGGTAGTGTTCTGACGAAGACGGCAGGGCAATTTTTGGATTTGTCGCATGCAATTCCTCAGGAACTGTTCCATGAGGTCATCAAATGTTAAAGCCGGTTGTGATGATTGCAATTCTCACCCTGTCTGCTGGGGTCGGAGTGGGGATTTCACCACACCTTAGTTGGCAGGCCAACATAAGTACTTTTTCGGGATTTTCGGATATGCTGAATCCAAAAATGAGCATCCCGCGTTGGTTCGATACATGTAAGTCACGTGATTGCATCTCAAAGCTCCTTCCTCCAGTTTCGACCCCAGGTAGTGGTCTGACGAAGACGACAGGGCAACTTTTGAATTTTTTGCATGCAATTTCCCCAGGACTGTTCCATGAGGTCATCAAATGTTAAAGCCGGTTGTGACGATTGCGATTCTCACCCTTTCCCCTGGGGTCGGAGTGGGGTTTCACCATACCTTAGTTGACAGTCCACCATAAGTACTTTTTCGGGACTTTTCGGATATGCTGAGTCCAAACATGAGCATCTCGCGTTGGTGCAATACAGGTAAGTCACGTGATTGCCCCTTAAAGCCCCTTCCCCAGTTTGGACCCCAGGTAGTGGTCTCACGAAGACGGCAGGGCAATTTTTGGATTTGTCACATACAATTTCCCCAGGAACTGTTCCATGAGGTCATCAAATGTTAAAGCCGGTTGTGACGATTGCAATTCTCACCCTGTTCCCTGGGGTCGGAGTGGGGGTTTCACCATACCTTAGTTGGCAGGCCACCATAAGTACTTTTTCGGGAATTTTCGTACATGCTGATTTCAAAAATGAACATCCCGAGTTGCTGCGACGCATTTAAGTCACTTGATTGCCCCGTAAAGCTCCTTCCCCCATTTTGGACAACAGGCAGTGGTCTGACGAAGACGGCAGGGCAATTTTTGGATTTTTCCAGGGGTCGGAGTAGGGATTTCAACACACCTTAGTTGGCAGGCCACCATAAGTACTTTTTCGGGAATTTTCCGATATGCTGAGTCCAAAAATGAGCATCCCGCGTTGGTGCGATACATGTTAGTCACGTGATTGTCCCTTAAAGCCCCTATCCCCAGTTTGCAACCCAGGTAGTGGTCTCACAAGACGGTAGGGCAATTTTTTAATTTTTCCAGGGGTCGGAGTGGGGGTTTTACCATACCTTAGTTGGCAGGCCACCATAAGTACTTTTCCGGGAATTTTCCGATATGCTGAGTCCAAAAATGAGCATCCCGAGTTGATGCGACACATTTAAGTCACTTGATTGCCCCTTAAAACCCCTTCCCCCAGTTTGGACCCCAGGTAGTGATCTCACGAAGACGGCAGGGCAATTTTTGGATTTTTTACATACAATTTCCCCAGGGACTGTTCCATGAGGTCATCAAATGTTAAAGCACGTTGTGACGATCGCAATTCTCACCCTGTCCCCTGGGGTCGGAGTGGGGGTTTCACCATAGCCTAGTTGCCAGGCCACCATAAGTACTTTTTCGGGAATTTTCAGATATGCTGATTCCAAAAATGAACATCCCGCGTTGGTGCGATCCATGTAAGTCACGTGATGGCATCTCAAAGCCCCTTCCCCCAGTTTGGACCCCAGGTAGTGGTCTGACGAAGACGGCAGGGCAATTTTGGGTTTTTTCCAGGGGTCGGAGTGGGGGTTTCACCATACCTTAGTTGGCAAGCCACCATAAGTACTTTTTCGGAAATTTTGGGATGTGATGAATCCAAAAATGAGCATCCCGCTTTGGTGCGAAATATGTAAGTCACGTGATTGCATCTCAAAAACCCTTCCCACAGTTTGGACCCCAGATAGTGATCTCACGAAGACGGCAGTGCAACTTTTGGATTTTTCGCATGCAATTTCCCCACGAACTGTTTCATGAGGTCATCAAATGTCAAAGCCGGTTGTGACGATTGCAATTCTCACCCTGTCCCCTGGGGTCGGAGTGGGGGTTTCACCATACCTTAGTTGGCAGGCCACCATAAGTACTTTTTCGGGAATTTTCGGATATGCTGATTCCAAAAATGAACATCCCGCGTTGGTGCGATCCATGTAAGTCACGTGATTGCATCTCAAAGCCCCTTCCCCCAGTTTGGACCCCAGGTAGTGGTCTGACGAAGACGGCAGGGCAATTTTTGGATTTTTCCAGGGGTCGGAATTGGGGTTTCCCCACACCTTACTTGGCAGGCCACCATAAATACGTTTTCGGAAATTTTCGGACATGCTGAGTCCAAAAATGAGCATCCCGCGTCGGTGCAATACATGTAAGTGACGTGATTGCCCCTTAAAGCCCCTTCCCCCAGTTTGGATACCAGGTAGTGGTCTCACGAAGACGGCAGTGCAATTTTTGGATTTCTCGCATGCAATTTCCCCAGGAACTGTTCCATGAGGTCATCAAATGTTAAAGCCGGTTGTGACGATTGCAATTCTCACCCTGTCCCCTGGGGTCGGAGTGGGGGTTTCACCATACTTTAGTTGGCAGGCCACCATAAGTACTTTTTCGGGAATTTTCGGACATGCTGAGTTCAAAAATAAGCATCCCGAGTTGATGCGACGCATTTAAGTCACGTGATTGCCCCTTAAAGCCCCTTCCCCCATTTTGGACCCCAGACAGTGGTCTGACGAAGACGGCACAACAATTTTTGGATTCAGCGCGTGCGACTACCCCTTTTAGGTGACTTTCGTTAAAATCTGAGCTGGTCGACATTTTGCCCCAAATCTCTGGGGTACCCCCTTATGGTAGAATTTGGGTGTAACATCAAGATGCCCCAAAATTGACTGAAGTATCCCTATATACGTATTCGAGGGCGCTGATTCCAAATATGAACAAAATTTTTTGTTATCACGTTGCTTTAGGGAGTTATGGCGCAAAAATTTAATTTTGGGTCCACCACCGACCTTTTGCAGGGCCATATCTTCTAGTGGGAGGCTGATATGGGAAAACGGATTTCATATTTGGATTTTTTTATCAAATTGGCTTATCGATAGCGGTTTACGAGCTAGGTGTCGAGAGCGGGCCCATCCCATGGGTTGCATATCGACATCCTTACACTCCAGGGCCAAAAAATACCACATTTTGAAATTTGTATGTCAGAATGATATAAAAGTATCTTTTCAGGGGGTATTTGACTACGCTGATCACGAATATGGTATCAGATTTGGCGTATCGTTTGGCTTTCAAGAGTAAGGGGCGTAGAAGAAGGGCCCGGGCCCATTGGGCCCCTGTTACACCGTGCATGCACAAAAAATTGAAGCATTTTTAATGTTTTTCAACAAAGAGACAATTTAGGATGCCGTCGATTTTTTTTCATCGTAGTACATACCATGTTTGATGATTAAACTACAGATAATCCATTAGCCAAAAAAGTGATTTTTTTAAAAAAAAAAGTGGACATTTTTGGAAGATAAGATTGATGCAATATCTCAACGAAACCTAATGCGATGGTGTTGAAAATTTCAGAAATCTAAGCCAATAAATGTGGCAAAGTCATATCTAAATTTCAAAAAAATCGTTTGATGCGAACTTATTAAACCCTAACCTTAAAAAAAGGGTTATCAAAAAAACCCTCGAGAAAACTGAATAGAGTGGATTCAAGTGAAATTTTGAAAAATTATAAAAACAAAAGTGGAGTACGTGGGGGCGTCAAATTTTGACATCTTGTAACCATTGACCCCACATATTTAAAAAAAAATTAACAACACGTGATGACGTCATAATAGCTTCGTGACGTCAAAAAACTGTACCTCGGAAATGGAAAACAAAACAGGTTGGACCAGCCAAAATTCATGTGGCGTTCCACTCACAGACCTCACATCACCCCCCTGCGTCTACCTCCCGTGGGTTTTAAAGGGAGAAAATTGCACGAAAGTGTAAAAGTGGACAGAGGAGTCCAAAATTAAGGACGTAAATTCACCCTACAGTGAACAAATTTCACAATGTGTCCACATTTTTTGACACCGGAAAGGACAAATCACCCAAAATGTCCACCATTTTGGTGAAAAATGTCCATAGGAGCCTAACCCTAACCCTAACCCTAACCCTAACCCTAACCCTAACCCTAACCCTAACCCTAACCCTAACCCTAACCCTAACCCTAACCCTAACCCTAACCCTAACCCTAACCCTAACCCTAACCCTGACTGCTTCTCGCCCCGACCCTAAGGTCTAATGAGGTCAGGGGTCAGTTAGGATTAGCGAATCTAAAGAGACCTAACTATGCCCTTTACGATGGAATCGAAAAACTTCATGCTTGTCACAGTCAACCCTAACCCTTAGTCCTAACTCTAATTCG